>ML783687.1:435831-446681 GCA_009831015.1 Picea engelmannii
GGCCTCGACCCACTTGGCCAATGCCATCTAACAATCGGCTTCAACCCACTTGGCGAATCCCATCTAACAATTGGTCTCAACCCACTTGGCGAATCCCATCTAACTGTTGGCCTCAACCCGCTTGGCCAATTCCATCTAATAATTGGTTTCACCCACTTGGCGAATACAATCTCAGACACAAAGAATTTTCAATTATAGCCTTGTTCATAGAAACAGGGCTCCTTTTTTTTTAATAATATGTCTTTAATGTTAACAGAAATATATTTACAAAAGATAAAATAAAAGTGGAAGGGAATATACAATAATGAACCGTATCATCTTCCTCGGCGCTAGAAGGGCATAAATAAAATAGAGTAAGCTGAAGCATCGAGTTTCGAGTTTCAATAGACAAAATAAAAGTGGAAGGGTACATACAATAATGAATCATATCATCTTCCTCAGTTCTACGAGGGCAGATATAAAATCAGAATAACCTGAAGCATCCAGTTCTTTAGCATCTTTGATCAGAAGATATCCTTTATCTAACAATTGCAGACATGCTTCTTCCTGCCAAACATGACAAAAATATTGAAATGAACCGACCTCATTGGAAAAAACATGCTTGTATGACCTCTAAATAGTGAACACTAAATAGTGAACAAAGCAGTGAAAGCAGTGATTCTAAGGCAATGCCAGATTCCCGAGAAAGCAGAAAGCACCAGGTAGCGGGAGTCTCCAAAAAGTGCTGCTTACCAACGTACCTTCCCTTGAAACAGGACTCTTTTAAATACCGCGGGCATTCTTGTGTTGTCTCTGCTCTCCAACCTGGTGAGCTAGGTCAAAACTCCATCAAACCTCCTTGTCAAAGCCTGTAGAACTCGGTTTGGTCCATAAGTTTGCAACTTTGCTGAGTTTTGCCAATTTTGTTTTTGAGATTTTTTGGAGTGTATGCTCCTTACTTTTGAATAAGCTAAGTTTTCGCCGAGTTGCCAAGTTGGCTCTCCACTTCTGGTTTGCTGAGTAGTTGACGAGTCTGAGTTGTGTGATGTTAACAGTGTTTAAGTTAGGTCTGCTTGGATTGTCCTGTTTTAGTTATGCAAATTCTGACAAGATTCTACAGTCTAATGCAAGAATTTTTTGCAGATGCCTCTTGAATGGTGCACAAATGACCTTATTTTTGATTGGTTAAAATTTTGAAGTTTTATCATAGGGCCATTGCCTGAAGCTAGATAGTTTAAGATAAAGCTTGCCCAATTTTGCAAGGAACTTCTATTTGGTCTTGAATGCATTAGTTAACTCTGTTCTCACATTAACCCAACAGCATATCTTTAGGGTGGGTTTGAAGCCGGGTTTGGGCACTGGAAGTGTTTCGAGTTAACCACTTGACCACAACCCACTTGGCGAATCCCATTGAATAATCTGCTTCAATCCACTTCGCCAATGCCATCTAATAATTGGCCTCAACCCACTTGGCCAATCCCATCTAATAATTGGCTTCAACCCACTTCCCATCTAACACTTGGCCTAACAACAACCCACTTGGCCTAACAACAACCCACTTGGCCAATAGCATCTAATAATTGACTTCAACCCACTTGGCCAATCCCATGTAACAAATTGACCCCAACCCACTTGGTCAATCCCATCTAATAATTGGCATCAACCCACTTGGCAAATCCCATCTAACAATTGGTCTCAGCAGACAGGAAGAATTTTCAATTATAATCTTGTTGCTCGGCCTTCCACTCGTCCTCTGTGGGATGTGTTGTGTGAGTGCATGTGTGTGAAACAACAGTCAGAAACAACTATCTTGTAGTGTCTTGGAAGTGCTTCTACGACTGTAAAATCTCCTCTCTCCTCTCATTCATAGAAACAGGATTCCTTTTAACTTTCTGAGTACTCTTGAGTTGACTCTGCTCTTCGAGCTGGTGAGCTAGGTCAAAACTCCTTGTCAAAGTTGGTCAAACTCAGTTTGGTCAATAAATTTGCTGAGTTTTGCCAATTTTTTTTAAAGTTTACTTTCCCTGTTTTTTTGGAGTGTGCTCTTGATTCTCGAGATTAACAATTTAAAGAATTATTTATGCACAATTCCAATAGTTTACCAGATTCTGCTGTTGAATATAGTTTTTAGTAAGCCGAGTTATTGGCGAGTTGTCAATTTGGTTCTCCACTTTGGTTTGCTGAGTAGTTGCTGAGTCCGAGTTGTGTGATGTTAGCATTTTTTAAGTTAGGTTGTCTTGGAATGTCCTGTTCGAGTTGTGCAAATTCTGACAGGATTCCACAGTCTAATTCAAGAATTTGATTTGAAAATGCCTCTTGAATGGTGTGCGGATGACCTTAATTTTCATTGGTTTGAAGTTTGCCATATGGCCATTCCCTGTTGCTTGTTAGTTCGAGACAAAGCTTGCCTAATTTAGTGACTTCTTTGCACTGCTTTCTGACAAGCAATTTGATCAAGACATGCTAAGCTAAATTTATTGCAGTTGAGTTACAACAAAGTTTAAGCCCTGATATTGTAATCTATGTTTTCAGATGAGCAACTTCAAATTGCTTGTATGGAATTGTAGTAGCCATTATTGACACCCCTAAAATGAACAATGTTGTGTTACCAATGGGCTGATTTCACTGTGTTTCTCAACATCTGGCATCAGCACTAGCACGATACTTGAAATATCACTTTGTGATGCTCCTCATTTTCCTTTGATTGTATCGTCTAAGAGGCAGAGTAAGCAGACTATTGTTACTCAAATTGTGTTTCCTGTAGAGTTAGAGGCAACTTCATCCAACTATAATTGCAACAAGAGCAGTGTAGAAAGAAAATATTAAACACATTACCCTTTGAACAATCTATTGCCTTCTTAGTGTTCATACTTGAAAGCAATGTTACATGAGTGCGGCTGGGTATAGCTGCAGATATGGGTGCTGCAAGGGTGAACTTTTTTTAAACTACAAGTGTCGGAATTTTCCTTTGTAAAGAAAAAGGTTGTCAAAATCAACAACAAATAGGCTAATAGCCTTTCTTTCTTGAGTAATAAATTTTGAACACAGGTTTCTTTGTTGCTTTCCTAGAAATCCAACAAGCATCGTGGTTTGTTACCCAGATGTCTCAGTGGATGAAATCATGAAAGTATACTCATATGCGGTCTCTATATTGTTTGTAAAAGAAAAGAGCGGATATGGGTGCTGCAAGGGTGAAATGTTTTAAACTACAAGTGTCGGAATTCTCCTTTGTAAAGAAAGATGTTGTCAAAATCAATAACAAATAGGTGATTAGCCTTTCTTTCTTGAGTAATAAATTTTGAAGACAAATGTATCTTCGTTGCTTTCCTAGAAATTCAACAAGCATCGTGGCTGGTTTTCCAGATGTCTCGGTGGATGAAATCACGGAAATATACCCATATGCGGTCTCTATATTGTTTGTAAAAGAAAATATTCTAGTTGTTTAGTTGTTATTTGTTAGTTGAAACTTGAGTCACTCTTCTTCTTTGTAAAAGCTTGTTATGACTATATATTAGAGCGCATTGGAGTTGGGAAGATGTACTCAGAAGGCTGTGCATGATAGTGTGTGTTATTGCATAGTTTGTAGTTGGAGTAAAGGACGTGTGAAAGAAAGGCAAACTGGCGAAACTGAGACTATCCTACCACTGTCACCTCGATAGGATAGCTCTTTCTATTTAGGGTAGTAGGCCCAGGGGAGACGTCCCCGGTGAACTGGGTTTTGAGAAGGCAAAGGATTATGGCTAAGTAAAAGTTTCCCCTCTCACAAGTCACCATTGATCAGAAAGTCCGGCTTAACAACCAATAAAGATAAATGTAACCAGAAGTGTACTGGCCCGAGAACAAAGCAACAGGAGAACTATACATGTGAAAGATCACTTGCTGGTTAGTACTTCATATAATAAAAGACTTTCTGATATAAAACAATTGACCAATAATATAAGTGAAGCAAATCAATGATATAAACTAACAATGATTACAATATGTCACTTCACAATAAAGGCTAAAGAAGCTTCACAATTATCAATGGCAATCGATGTAACAATATTAATGCTAGAAGCAACGCTTTAACCAATCATTCAATTGCTTTAAAGACACAATAAATGTTGCATGGATATGTTTATAACACAAATAGATGACGACAACAATAGGGTCAGTAATTGTTAGTCTAAAGCTAGGGTTAGAAGGAGTTAAAGGTTGTTCAAGAGTCTTTAGAAGTTTTGATCAAAATACTCAATCATAGAAGGTCTAGATCAATGCGTTATTAGGGCAAATGGAGTCAAATAGCTGCAAAAGTTGAAGGGCCAAAATGATAGTGATAGGGCTAAAGACAAGGGTCTAATGTTGAAGTGTTGCTAAGGGAAGGCCTCAACAATCAAACCCTAGGGGAGACGACTCACTAAGGTGTAGTAAACCTAGGCCTTAGTGCGTCTTCCTCCTTCTCTAGCTCCAAAGGTGATTTAAAACGGCTAGCTTGAGTAATAAATGCTATGGCTAAGGACAAGAGAGTTTAATGATGAAGTATTGCTAAGGCAAGGCTTCATCAATCAAACCTTAGGGGAAAACGACTCACTAAGGTGTAGAAACCCTAGGCCTTAGTGTGTTTTCCTCCTTCCTTAGCTCAATGACAAGAATAAAATGGCTAGGTTAGAAGAGTAGAGGTAGAGTGTTGCTATGGCAAGGCTCTATCTAACTTCAACAAATCAAAATGGCTCTTAGCTTAACTTAGTAGGGACATGAGACAAGGACACCAACATGTGCTTGTCCCATAGGATTTAATCCAACAAATTATAATAACAAAATGCAAGTAAACAATACCATAACCATTCAATAAATAAGTGTTTGCAGAAATTCACTTACAATTCACCAAACATTCATATAGCCAAACCCTAGTTGTAAACCTTCCACCAAGAAAATGCCAAAAATAGGCAAGAAAAGCCTCCTTCAACAAGTGCGCATCAATTTTCAGCCAAAAACCCTAAAGGAGGGCGCAAATTTCAGACCTCACTAAGTGTGAGTGAAAGATGATGATCAAAATGAGAGTTATAGCTTTCTACTTATACAATACCAAGTGACCTTAATAAAATTTAGGTCACCAAAAGGCTGACAAGGCCAAAATACCAAATAATACTATTTTACATTAAATGTCATAAATTAAACCCTAATCAAGAATAAGTGAAGACGTCATGTCCTTTCTAGGGTGATGTTAGCCCCTTTTAGGGCATCATTGGCCTCCTGGAGCAAAACATTAGCCCTCCTTGGGCTTCTCCAAGCTGCCACACGTGCCATAACTGCCTCCCCAAAATGTTCTTAATGCTGGATGACGTCATAGGCATTATGGGTGACGTCATGGGCCTTCAAAGGCCAACGTCCCAGTGGAGAGGGCACACCCCCCTTGGTTAAGGCTCTACCAAGGTGCCTCTGTGGGGTGTCCTCTTCTCCGGTGTAAATCCCTCTGTCCTGTCTCTGCCCCCTGCTGGGGTCTCAACATCCATTTAATGGGCTCTTCAGCCCCATGGAGGTCCGAACTAATCATCTTCCCATGTGTACCTGTCTAATATGGTACCTGTTCGTCGAGTATGATCTGCACATCAACAGATACGCCCTCCATGGGCTCATAAGTCACAGGGATCATAGCAATGTCAATCACATCCAATCATCAATTTTATTAAACATGTGCATAAAACCCCTTTTACCCAATCAAGTGCTCAAAGACATTATACAAATCTGCAAGGCAAGTTTGGAGGAAGTGATAGGGCGTCCTATTGGGCCAGTGTCCGCTGGAAATGGGATGTTTCCGGAAGAGATCAAATCCAAGTCATGTTAATGGATGAGGTGGATACGGGATGTCCTAACAAAGGGTGCAGTGATAGTAGGGAAATGCAAGGCTTATTTGTGGGTGCCTTTGTAGAAGGTGAGCTACACCTGTCCGGGATGCAAATGTTTCCAAGCCCATTCATGCCTTTTATTCTTACTTCTTTATTGCTTTTTCTTTCAAGAAGCTAATCAGGGGACACTGCCTTGGCGTGGTGACCAATGGTGGCAATGTTACCCACAAGCACTTTCACGGAAATGAGAAGGTTGGCTCGTGATGAGACCCCCTTTCTCTTGGCTATGCCACCAAGAGCCACTACCCCGGCGTGGTAACCAACTGCTAGTAGTGTCATACCGCTAGATGCCCATGGACCTAATAGGCTGGCTCGTGATGAGACCCCCTATCCTCTGACTAGGTCTTGTTTTATTATTTTTATGGGTCCCTCTTGTTTCTTGCTGAGAAGTTTTTTACTGCTTTCTCGGGGATCCCTGGGCGAAGCATCTCGAGGTTTTATTTTTAGGCTTTTATCTTTTGCCAGTTGCTTTTACCTTCTGGGCCTTTAGCCCCTTCTTCCCACAAGGCAAGGTGCAACCCTTGAATGATTGACCAACCCAATGCCCGGACCAATGTAATGGGATGGATGAGCGAGAAGTAAGATGGAAAGTGGTAAGTATGACGGGAGTAGACAATGACTTTTCATGAATCCCCCCTGTTGACTGCCTATTCAACTAGGGGGTCAATTCCATGTGCCATGAAGAGATGCATTATCAGATGCTAATATGTTGAAGACAGTTTGGTTCTACTGGGCAATTTATGCCTCCAACACATATTTTTGTAAATTGAATTTCCACACCCCTGCGTGGGTTAATAATGTAATAGGTCTGCATGGATCATAGTTAGGTTAGTTAACTTGGGATTTCTTCATTAGGAGAGTTCCTTTCATTGAGGGTTTTTTATCCTCAAGTTATTAATTGGGCTTTTCAGCCTTATTAATTTCCCTTGAGTTTTTCCCTCCCACGAGCAATAATTCCTCCAAAGTGGTGAAAGGCATTCTAATGGGGTTATCTTCTGGTAGCTGTTGTTTAGGATTGATGTAAATGACCATGTATGACATCTTAGAAAGTTTCGGGGAATTCCGTCGAGTCTAGATAGGTTTTTTTTTAATTCATTAAATTTTCCTAAGGCTGGAAGTTTAATTATTTAATTAATTATTTTTGAGCAAATATTGTAAAAACTAGGTCCTTGGGCTTTTGCTAGGGGTATTTGTGCTCAAAAGAAATGGAAAGGCACCCCCTACACCCTTGGACCAAGTTTCAGCTCAGTCGGACAACTTTTGCTAGGTGTTTGTCCACCAGGAGTCTCAGTCAGTCAAAACAACAATTTTAATTGCTAAGGCATGACATTGGTAAAATGTCATTTTTGTAATTTTGAGTTAGATGGATGAAAGTAATGATGGAAAAGGTAAGAGAGATGATTCCTAACCTACCCAACCCACCTCCTAACCTTTTCACACCCCCTTACCCACTCACTCACTCAAACCCTCACGCCCCAGGGGATTTGCGCCCCCCTAGCTTGGGATAACTTTACAACTTGAGTTTGCTTGAGTTGTGGGCCCCTCCCTCATGAGGTGCGCCCTTCCTAGCCTCCCACGCCACCCTCTTTCATGGTCCCACTCCCTACAACTCACATCCACCTCACCAATCCACTCCAAAACCCTAAAGTTGCGCCCTCTCCTTGGGATTCCCCCCTTTGACTTGGATGTGACACTTGGCTTCAATCCAGGAGGGGTCGTTTTGCCTCTTGAGGTATAAATAGAACCCTTTCCTCCCTCATTTCATCACCATATCTTGAGCTATTGTTATGCTACTGGATTTTCCCCTCATCTCTCTCTCTCTTGTTCATTGTTCTTCCTTCTATTTTGCTCTTGAGATTGTTGGAACAACATGTTGCTACAAGACTCTCCTCTTGAGTAATAGAAAGGATTTGAAGGATTTGAAGAAACAAAGAATCTTCTTTTGACTTCTTGCTACTATTGAGGTGATCTTGTTCTATTTTTCTTCTCTCATTCTTGCTTCAAGTTTATAGATCTAGAGTAGAAGCTCCAAGCAAAGTATTTTGTTTGGATAGATTTGTGGTAGTATCATTATAGATTTAGTGAATTGTTTATTTGGGTATTTCAAAGTATTTTGTTTTACCATCTATATTTACTCACATTCTATCTATTTTTGTAGCTCTTCTCACAAATTTTGCAGGTTTACCTCTAGGGTTTTATTGGGCTAGCCTCAAGGAAGAGTCTACTCTTAAAACCTACCTAAAACTCCATTGTTTTTCAGATCTGATTTATTTGCTCATTCTTTCTGTATTTCAGTTTGCTAACAATCATAGATAGGTCACATTAAATCTACTTTTATTGAGATACTTGTATGTGAAAAATTTCTGCATAAAAACATAAATTTTTCTTGATTTGTGGTGTTTTGTGTAACATTTCCAGCAAACAATAGCTTGCTAGTTTTTGCAGGTTCTTACCAGGTATAAGGGTTATGCTGCCCACTTTCGATCATACAACACCTCAAAAACTTCTCCATTGATTGGGTAACGAAAACTCACCCTTTCCCTTCTCTTTCTAGCATTTCTAAAGTCATTCTCTTGCTTCCAAACACTCTTTGGCACAACAAAGGTAGGCTTGCCTCCAACTTGTGCCATTGTGAGTGGTTTTGTTTCTTGCTTTCATTTCAAGTTATTTTCTTAATGGTTGCCTACACCTTGGGTGAGACATCCCCGACATCGTATGGCTAGATTAGTAATGTGTTTATGATTTGCCTATGTTTACATGTTTAAAATTCTCTAGAGGTAGATATCAAACACATACTAGATCTTAGCTTAAACCCTTGGGGCATAATCTTACTTACATGCTATAATCTTTCAAGTTTCATAACACATGTTTTAATGCAATATCACATGGTTTAGTGCAATGATGGTGGTTTAAGAAATAATCCTTTTAACTTGCAAATAACTTATCTTTAAGGCCATTTGCCATCATCTAAGTTTGAAGTATATGTGGTGCATGTTTATAGTGTAGGGACACACTCTTATTTCAGCAAGTATTTTTCATCTCTTAGCACTTTTTTCTTAATGCAATAACATTCATGGTTAAGTGGTGATGAGCTAAAGCATTCTCTTCTTTCTTTGGCAAGTTGTTCTTGCCCTTTCATAGCATTCTTTTCATACAAGCTTGCACATGTTCATGGTTAAGTAAATGATGATGGAGTAGCTCTTTTATCTCAGCTTTCTTTTACATGATTCATATGTGTTTACATGCTTAAATTTCATGATCTATAACACATCTTTTGAGCTGATTAAGTTTCGGTTTTGACACTTTTTCATCATTTAAGGCAACTAAAAGTCATTTAAACACTCTCAAACACGTCAAAATACTTAGTCCATAGGCCTAATAACATATTAGACTTAATAGGACACCTAAATCCACCATCTTCGCCATCTAAAACGGGGTTTGAGGAAGACAACGAAAGGTGCTAGGTCGGGGATGGTCTCACGACGTGCGACGTCCTTTCCGAGAGTACTCAGATCTTTAGGGTTGACTTGTGAAGCTAGGGTAGGCCTCGTTGTCTCACTTCTTGAGCATCTAGCAGCCATTTGGTAATTGGGGGAGGAGGATTTTGGTTTGACACTTAGTTAGGGTAATTCAAACTTTAAAATCTTTAAGTAACCCTTAATCCACTAAGCATTTAAACAACTTAGCTACATTGGTACATCTTTTGATTGTTTAAAACAATACTTGCAAGCACACGTCTCTTTCATCTCTACATGCAAGTTTATCCTTTCTATTCTTTGTGGATTAGCTATCTAAGTGTCAACTTTAGTATTGTGGATCACTTTTTCTTTAGAGCCTTTCATTTCATTTGTTAAGTGATCTTTATAGTGTGATCCCTCGAGAGATAGCGCATCCCATTTGGAGGCATCATCTTGTTGGATCTTGAGTGTTGTGGTAGCCATTGAAAAGCAGTCCAATAGAGTAAGTGCTATTGGGGCATGCTTGGCTTAATGTGGATGATCTTTATGCTTTGAATATCTTTGAACTCCTACACATTAAAGCACTTGGTTAATTTGTTTCCTTTGTATCTTGTGTATCTTATATCTCTTGTTCATAATTGTTGTAACATCTTTCATTCATTTTTGTAATTACTTGTATCTAATTTTGTTGTGGGATAATTGTACTTTTGTAATCTTTGTAATCGTTTTTTAATCAACACTCCTCAAACATTAGTTGACCCCATTGCCCAATCTTAGGCACTAGTCTTAGTTGTCTTAGGAAAGGGTTTGTTTGTCATAAGTTAATCTTTGCATTTTGCATTGCTGCCTTTGCATCATAGGTTAGTCTTTCCCCCCAACCTTGTAACTAATTAAAACCAACTCCTAGAACATAATGTTAATCATATCTAGTAACTAGGGTCTACCCCCCTTGGCTTCCCTAGGAGTAAGCCTAGACGGAGGAGGTTCAAGCCAAAGTGACAGCGTGGGCTTTGAACCTAGGCATTGTGCCTCCAAGGACACACTAAGTGAGCAGGACTTAGCTCACATTTGCAAGTGTCTATAAGGACGACAACACCCCCAGTGGCAACTCAAAACCTATGGGCATAGGCTTACTAGTGTTGAAATAATGTAATTGCAAAGTTTATTCTAATTATTATTGTTATATTATTCATTAGATCAATCCCCTATTGCGGATTGATCATGTCGGCTATTGTAAAAGACCAAATCCCCTTTTGTAGATTGGTCAAAACATAATTGTAATAGGCAGAATAAGAAGTCGGCCCCATAATATATTAAAGGTGGTTATAACCACCCAGAAGAAGTCGGCCCTGCCAGTGAAGAGACACCTCCGTCCACACGTGCCGGAGTTGTATAAATAAGGAGGCTAGCGCCTCATTTAGACACACACTCACTTGTTCATTTGAGGAGCAAGTTTCAGAGCTGCAGAGAGAGAGAGAGAGAGAGAGAGAGAGAGAGAGAGAGAGAGAGAGGCGCATTCTTGGGAGAG
>ML783687.1:446814-457701 GCA_009831015.1 Picea engelmannii
TGCTGGGTTTTCTCCCCCATGAGGGTTTCCCAGGATAAATGATGTGTCTCTTGTGATTGTGTATTTCTCAGTGATCCTATCTTATGCTATTGTTATCTAGTGAAATGCAAAGAACTCTAATAATAGCTTAAACCTTAACAACTAGGGCATCCTATCATTCCCCCTAGACATGGTCAAGTGGATAAGTATAAGATCTAAGCACCCGTTAGAAATAAAAAGAACTAGATGCACATATTCGAAGGTTTTGAGGACAAGAGTGACACATAACATGATACCCGAACTCATTACCTCATGGAGCAAGATCCATCTCTGCTATAGGACCAGGTCGAGGTGATGGATGCTGCTGACAAAATGGAGGCGCTGAAAGGAAGAAAAGATAGGCCCTCCCGAGCCATGCTCAAGTCAATCTGGCTTTCGGTACTCCATGCCTAGGACCTGTGGGCCTTGAGACATAATCTCCTTAGTTATCCTTAAAATGGGGGATAACGATGTGCTAGTGGTTGGATCCCAGGCTGCACCACAGACTGATAATATCTGCAAATAAAGATTTCCAAGTAGTCCAACACTGTTAAAGAGTGTGGTGATGATGGGTTTTGTTGCACACTTTCTGATCATTCCCGGGACAACACACATGCTAGAAGAACACAATGGGCATTTTCTTTTCGAAGTAGAAATGAAATGTTTTCTGGTCGGAAATTTGACATCTGCATGAGAACATATTGTTGGAGCACTGGAAAGTGCAGTTTGAGATAGTGCCTCAAACACTCATGGTGTTGCTCGTTGTTTCCTTTGGGATTGAAGGTTGTTTGTAGGAATATCATGTAGCCACCAAGTTACAGAAACATATTACCCGTGTTGGGACGAGCTCACTGGCGGTATTTGTGTGTGCATGTCCGAAGTATTTTATGTAATTTACTTGTTTCCTTACACTGGTTCCAAAGGTAAGGAAGTTATTGCATGGAGAGCAGTGTAACAATAAAACATTAAACACATTACCTTTTGAACAATCTTTTGTCTTCTTTGTGGCCATGTTTGAAAGCAATGTTGCACGAGTTTCGCTGGGTGTAGCTACAGATATGGGTGCTGCAAGGGTGATTTTTTTTAAACTACAAGTGTGGCGGTGTGGCGATTTTCTTTTGGAAAGGAGGAGGTGATCAAAACCAACAACAAATAGCCTCTCTTTCTTGTGTAATAACTGTAATTTGGGTTGCTTTCCTAGAAATTCAACGAGCATCATGGTTGGTTACCCAGATGTTTTGGTGAATGAAAGTATACCCATATGCAGTCTTTATATCTTTTATAAAAGAAAAGATTGTAGTTGTCATTTAGTTGTTATTTGTTTAGTTGAGTTCTTCTTCTTCTTTGTAAAAGTTGTAAAAGATTGAGTATTTGTATTGAGGGGGGGGGTTAGAATATGGCAATATTACTTTCATGTCAAGGGTGGGGTGTTGGAGTATTAATCCTCAAAAGATGTTATTGTTAGAGGTCACATTTAATGTTAGTGACCTAACATGTGATCAACATGAATCTGAGGTGGTTGGTCAGTTATGTGGAGTTTGTTGAATCACCTCCAAATGGGAAGTTAAAAAGTGTTTGATAATATTTACATTTGGTTCCATTGTGATACATCTATTTATTAATTACATCCCTACATCTCTCTTGTATGTTTGTGTGTGGTTGCATCTTTTTAAAAAGTAACAGTCCTATATTTGAGAAACTAATTGTATAGTTTGAGGAGGGTGGAAGGTGAGTTAGTCACGAATCATCACATTAGACTAAAAAATATAAGAGAACAAGTCATTGTTGCAAGTCAACAGATAGAGAACAGAGATCTTGTCTGCATTGTTGAAAACTGATCTCAAACACTTAGTCAACACAAGATTTCAACCTCCTACAGTTATTCACCAATAAAGCAATGGAACCACATGCATTTACTATAACAGTGTAACTATGAGCAGAAATACAAGAGACTAAGCAATCAGAAAATATAGCAGTGGAATATAAATGAACAGCAGCACATTCACCACATTTGACACATTGAATTTCTGGGCAATGCCCCTGAAAAAAACCCACAAGGGGAAAACCAGTCTAGGAGAGATTTTTCTTATTGAGCTCTTAGGAAAATTCTGAGTTTTACTGCAGCAACATTATCAACATAAAATTTATAGCAATAACTAGTAAACAGAACTAGCAGACCTCCTTGAAATCTGTGCCAAAGATCCTCAGAAAATGCACCTGATTTCTGCCTCGAAATCCATGCCACTATTTCTGCTGTATGGCTGTACTGTATGGCCTTCTTCTGGCAGCAAATATGTCCTCAATTTCTGTGTTTAACAGCTGCACTTAGCTGTATGAGTTTGTCTCCTAGTGCCTTGGAAATCGTGCCCATCTTCCGCAGAAAGGCTGCCTCGATTTCAGTGCTAAACATTAGCTGTACGGCCCTCTTTAAATGCTGATATTTCTTGGGATGTGTGCCTCTTTCCCTCCTTGGGATTCATGCCTCTCCCTTTTGCTACTACTCTTTCCTCTAGCTCAAACTCTCTTGGTCTCTCTCGGAATATGAGTGAATCTTCACATTTCTCTCCAAGCTCTCCTCAAAAGGTGTGCCCCATCTCTCCTCTAGTGTTCCTTTTATTACTCATTAATGAGTAACTCCTCTAACCCTTGGTCTCCCTTGAGTGACTCTTCACCTTCTCTTGAGATCAACAATCATGACTTAATCTTCCGTTGAGATCACTTCAGTGACCCACTTTTCATAAAGTCACTTTTACCCATTAAATATTAAAAGGCTCAACTTGACTTTATAAAATCACTTTATAAAGTCACTTTATGAAAATAATTTATGAAGTCACTAGAGAGAAATATGCTCGGTCACTTCTACATGTTGGGCACCTCCAATGTAGAAGTACCTCCGAGCTACCAAAATCTAACATGCATAACCCTTCAGAATTTTCCCTGGTCTTTTCAAATGTTTATAACAAGTCTCAATTCTAGGGAGGATTGCTCTTATAAGAGGAGGAAAGGAATGAGCTTTATGAGGAAGAGGCAGTTTTGAGCATGTCTTTGCATCAATGCATAAGGGCAAAGGAAGACAATGTTTTCGTCAACAAAGAGACAGCAGAAGAAGCCAAAGACAAGGCACTTGTGCGTATGGTCAAGGGCCAGGAAACAATTCAAATGAAGATGCCTAATGGAGCTGTCGAAGATGTTCATGACATGTTCTATATACCAGGACTAAAGAAGAACTTCTTGTTAGCGAGTCAAATTGCAAAGCAACATTTCGAGATTGAATCTGAAGAAGACAAGTCTATTATAAAAGACAAAAGAAACAACTATAGATTGGTTGCAGAAGGTTTTCTCTACAGATTTATTGCTATAATAGCAGGACAGCGAGTAGTGGTTCTATCAAAGTTATGGACATAGTATCTATCAAAGTCTTGCGCTTATAGAGGAAACCTACGATTCATGGTTTGTATCCAAATCAGTAGGAGAAAGGTGTTTATAAAGTTTGCATTTTAGACCAGCAATATTAGGGATAAATTTGAAAGAAGGCACATGGAGAGCAAGCATGCAATTGGAATTGATGCATGGTGACCTTTGCAGTCCTATGGGAACTCTATTATTGGTGACCTTTGCAGTCCTATGGGAACTCTATTATTGGCGAGTGCAAAGCAAGCTGAAATTTATTGATGACTTTTCAAGAAAAACTTGGGTTTACTCTTTTAAGTATTAGTTGTATGCTCTTGAAACATTCAAGGAGTTCAGAATCATGGTTTTTAACAGACAATGGGGGAGAATATAAATCTAATTACTTCTTCAGGTACTGCAAAGCTCATGGTATATGCAGGCAACTTGCTTCCTCATATACACCACAAAACAATATGTAGAGTGGAAAATTGTGGATATTGCCAGGAGAACTGGAGGGAAAAAATCTCTCTAATAACTTTTGGGCTGAGTAGTCTATATAACAGAGTACCTACTCAATAGAAACTCCATTAAGGTTGCGAGAAACAACATACTTGGAGAGGCATGGAGTGGTGAGAAACCACATTTAAATCATCTGTAGGATCTTTGGTTGCTATGTGTATGCATATATGCCAAAAGATAAAACGGATAACTTAGAAACAAAAGAAAAAATATGTGTAGTAGGGTACAATGAAAAGTCCAAGGCATATACGCTATTTTATTTTTGCATGTCTATTGTCTAAGGCGTTGTGGTGATGGATGATCAACCTTTTTCTTAAGTGTGGCAAATGATTCTTGGACCACACTAGTTAGGGTTTTATTGCAGGTTTGGACTTGTCAAAGGCTACTTTGGTGCCATAGAGGAGTGGTATCACTACGTTGGAGAGGTAAGTTATTTCTTGCCTATTTTCTTGAAGTGTATGAGTCCTTGCCCTATTATTCCTTGTGAACAAAAGCAACACTCATCCCCTCATCAAGTAAGAACACTCCCTTGTAGTTCCTTTGGAGCTGGTGTGACCCTCCCTTCCATTACTTGTTATATTTACTTTCTAATCTTTAGAAGAATTGCCCCTTCAAGGTGCATCTTGATCCCATCGTCCAAAACAAACCAAAAGCAATAGGCTTCTTCCCTTCTAAACCCCTTAAAATCCAAATTTCAACTCTTTTTTCTTTTTTTGTTTATTTCTGCAATCTAAAAATTACTGCAGAAGTTTATAATAAAAATCAGATTGCAATAGAGCCATAGAAACCCCAAAAAATCCCATCTCTAGATTGGCTATCCTCCTACAAGCAAATCGCTGGAAATTTACCTCAAAACCCCAAGACGTCTTGCTTGTAGGGGCCCTTGAAGTGTGCTTTGTTGCAAATCCTTAATAGGGCATTGACTACTTGTTTGAATCTGGTTTATTTCATTGAATAAAATCATAAAGAACAGATTTGAACTTGGTTTAGGTGGTTTTAAGGCAAGTCGTCCCACTTTCCTTTCTTGAAACCCTAGACATTTTGCCTTACTTTGTCTCTCTTTCATTGCTGGTTGAAAATCACTTAAAGAGACTTTGAATTCTGGTTTTGGCATCATAGTGTTGAGCATGTAGCAAGGAAGGTCTTCCACGCATTGCAGTGCCCTAGCATGGTGGAGAACAATGAAACATTAGTCAAGTTGATTAATTTAACTTTTCCTAAAGTTTGACTTAGGAAAGGACTGTTGATGTGTTATATTCTTCAATTGACTTATTGAACACCTTTTCTAAGGTTAAAGTGAAAATAATTTAAGTCATGGATCTTTTAATCTAGACCATCCATCTTATTGAGTGAGGGAGAGTTGATCTCAACCCTCCATCCTTTTTCACTTGCTCATGAGGGTATAATGGAAATTGACTTGGCTAAGGAGGGCGCATTATGCATGAGAGAGATCGATTGAAGGAACATCGATATGAGGTTTGAGAGGAGGGTTTTGTAGAGAGACAAAGGAGGACTTCTAGTTGAGAATCAGTCCATTTCCAGGGTCAAGCAGAGGGCATATCTACCAGCCACGCAGAGGAGCCGTAGATGGTGACGTAGGGCGCACATAGGGGCCGTACGACTCACGCAGAGGCACTTGTGCAGGGTTTTGCTGAAGCGCTAGGGTTCTAGAGGTTGAGAGAGGGATCATACTTCATCTTGGAGGCATTTTGTTGAGGTCTGGCTCAGTCTTTTGTGGAGGCCGATTTTCTGTAAGAAGATCTCTATATTTTCCTGCTGAATAATAAAATCTCCAAATCTGTTGCACTAGTTTTCCCGTCGAGGTTTTTCCAGGGACTATTGTCCAAAAATCTTTGTGTACATGTGATGTGATTGTTGTTATCTTCTACTGTTAAGTTCCTCGTTAATATTTTGCTGTGCATAAATATTTGTTGTGGAAATAACTTAGCGAAATCAATTAAAAAATAAAATAAATTGGTTTATGTGCTGGGTTTAGAGAAATTTCACATGGTATCAGAGCAGGACTGTTGAAGAAGCAATATCATAGGTGGATTGTTGGAGATCTAAGTGGATCGTGTGGATCCAAGTCACATATCAAGATAGCTGCAAGTTTTGACAACGCTAGGGTTTCAACGTTTGGGTAAAGCAACATAAGGGTATGAGCCGTGAGGGTTTGAACACAACAACACCTTCAGAAATGGCCATGACCTTGAGAATGGAGGATAGGATTCAGGGTGCTCAAAACTTTGCCACATGGAAGGAAAGAGTTACTATGATCCTGGATGTCAATGATGTCCTTGATCATGTTGACAGTAAAGCGGTAGCTCCTATAGATGGAACTCTATTGGTAGCTTGGAAGAAGGGTGAAGCAAAAGCAAAGAGCATACTCCTTGATGAGGTGAAGGATCACATAATCCCTTACCTCATTGGGAAAACGTCTGCTAAGGATATGTGAACGGCCTTGAATGATCTTTACCTGAGCAAGAATGAAAACATGGTGATAGTGCTTCGGGAGAGATTGAGAAGTACCAAGATGGCGAAAGGGGAAGGTGTGGTTCACTACCTTACTCGACTTACACAGATTAGGGATGAGCTAGGTGCAGTAGGTGAGAAAACTGAAGAGTCTGAGTTGGTGCGTGTGGCACTGAATGGCTTTTCGAAGTCATGGGATGTGTTCGTGCATGGAGTTGTAGCTCGGAAGAAACTCCCTGATTGGCAGTGGTTATGGGATGATTTTTTGCAGGAGGAGATCAGACTTGGTTAGTCGTGATCATCATCTTCACCACACATTGTGGATGAAGAAGGATTGGCTCTTGCGAGCAAAGGCAAGGGCAAGGAGAAGAAAAAGAAAGGTGGAAAGAAGAACATTGACTTCTCAAAAGTTAAATGTTTCCAGTGTCATAAGATGGGACCCTTTACCTCACAGTGTTCGGAGAAGAAGAAGAAGAACCAACCACAGATGGCAACTTCTGTAGCAGTGGATGAGTTTTTCAAAAGCTTCGAGGAGGGTTTTTGCTTCATAGCCTGTATGTCTAGCACAACAGTATCATACATTTGGTTTGTTGATAGCAAAGCATCTTGTCACATGACAGGGCGCAAGCAATTTTTCACTAGGCTACAGGAGGGAGGCGTGAATCTAGTTATAGAGCTCGGAGATGATAGGCACTACAAGGCGCAAGGGGTTGGCACAATTTCGTTTCAGAGGGAGTCGGGTAACCCACTCCGGTTTCCTATCGTACTATATGTTTCGAGGTTGACAAAAAACCTCATCTCGGTCTCTACTCTAGAGGATAAAGGGTATGGGGTCACCTTTCGTAAGGGAATGGTGTTTGTCAGGCCAGTAGGGTCAAGCGAGAAGATGGACAGGATGATTGGGGTTCGAGAAGAGAAGGTGTACAAGCTACAATTTTAGCCAGGGAGAGCATTGGTGAGTACAACCACAAACATGGTTGAGTTGTGACACATGAGGATGTCGCACATACACTTTGGTGCGTTGGGGCACTTGAGACAGGCAGTAAAAGGATTGCCTAAGTTCACAGCAGAAAGGCATGACCCTTGCAAGGGTCGTTCATTGGGAAAGTATGCCTAGAGACCATTTCCACCGAGCGAGCACAGATCCAAAGGAGCTTTTGATTTGATTCATTCTGATGTATGTGGTCCGATGAGCGTGGAGTCAGTGAGTGGCTTCAAATATTTTGTTCTGTTTATTGATGACTACTCCAGGAAGAGCTGGATTTACTTCCTGAAGGCCAAGGATGAGTTCTTCAATAGGTTCCAGGAGTTCATGGCTCTAGTAGAGAACCGAAATGGCAGGAAGATTCAGGTTTTGAGATGTGACAATGAAGGTGAGTACACCTCCAAGGAGTTTGTGGATTATTGTGCAGTAACTGGGATCAAGAAGGAACTCACAATTCCTTATAATCCTCAACATAATGGAGTGGTCGAGAGGAAGAATAGGACTATAGTCGAAGCAACACGAGTGATGATACATGATCAGGGTTTGCCACTGTTTTTTGGGCGGAGGCTAGTCCCACTGCTGTAAACATACAAAACAGAAGTCCCCACACAGTTTTGGGGAAGTTGACACCCGAGGAGGTATTTATAGGTACCAAACTGGATGTAAGTCATCTTCGCATCTGGGGCAGCGTATGTTAGTGTCATGTCCCTACGGAGAAGAGGACAAAGCTGGAACCCACAACGAATAAGAGATTACTTGTTGGATATAACGAGGCTTCCAAAGCCTATAGGATCTTTGTGCCAACACGCAGGAAGATCAGAGTGTGTAGGGATGTACAGTTTGAGGAGGAGCGTGCATTGAGGAGGTCTAGAGATTTACCAACGCAAGACGAGCAGGGACATGATTCGAGAGTCAAGATTGAGGAGGCACAAGGTTAGAGCACATGATCACAGAGTCAGACACATGGTACTGGTACAGGTACAAGTGTTGTGAGGCAGACTGTTGGACAGGATCATTAGGAGCTAGATGATGATGAGGAGTAGGACGCTAGGTCATGGCCTAAGTGGTATACGTCCATAGTCAGTGATTCTAGGCTGGCAGGGCTTCCAGAGAGAACTTTCAGACGAAGTAAACCACGAGAGAGACTTGGGTACATGGCATTAATGACACAACTTATTGATGCAGAGCCTTCCAATTATGAGTAAGCTGCACAACATAGAGTGTGACAAGAGGCCATGATGGACGGGTACGCATCCATTATGAAAAATGATGTATGGGAGGTGGTGCCTGTTATCCCGTACCCTAGGGATAACTAAGGAGATCATGTCTCGAGGCCCACAGATCCTAGACATGGAGCGCCGAGAGTCGGATGACTTGAGCATGGCCTCAGAGGGCCCCTCTTTTCTTCAGTGCAACCCATTTATTAGCAGCAACAACATCCATCCCACCAGCCTGGTCCTGAAGTAGCAGTAAGTCTTGCTCCATGAGGTAATGAGTTTGGGTATCATGGTATGTGTCACACTGATTATTGAAGCTCTTGAATATGTTGCATTGAATTCTCCTTCATTTCATAACATTTGCTTGGAAATTATGCTCTTTAACTTGTTCATACCTAGAAGGGTGACATGATGCCCTAGTAAGTTGATCTCCCTTTAGGATGGGTTGCCACTGGGTGGGTCTGTGAAAGGTCATTGTCCGTTCCCTCCATACTTACCACTTTCCATCTTTATTCCTCTCATCTCCCCCTACCTTTGTTCGAGCATTGGGATTTGGCACACTAGGAAGGGTTGTACCTTGCCTTGTGGGAAGAAGGGGCTAAAGGCCCAGAGGGTAAAAGTAGCTGGCAAGAGTTAAAATCCAAAGATGAAACTTTTGAGATGCTTTGCCCAGGGATTCCCGAGAAACCAGTAAAAAGCTTCTCAGTAAGAAAAGGGAACCCATAAGAAAAACAAACACTCAAGGTATTAGTTGGTGGATGGGAGGTCTCATCATGAGCTAGCCTATTATGACCATGGGCATGTGCGGTATGACATTACCATCTATCTGGTCACCAAACCAGGGTAGTGGCTCTTGGTGGCATAGCCAAGAGAAAGGGGGTCTCATCATGAGCCAGCCTTTTCATCTCCGTGAAATGCTTGTGGATAATGCTGTCACTTCTAGTCACCAAGCCAAGACAGTGTCCCTCAACTCTTCCCTTGAAGCATAAAAACAAAAGATCAAAAGCAATGAAGTTAAGAATAAAAGGCAATGAATGGGCTAAGAAACAATGGCATCTATGACAAGGTGCAACTCGCCCTCTACAAAGGCACCCACATGTAAGATTTACATTTCCTTGTTATCACTGCACCCCATGCCCAAACACTACCCCACGCCACCTCATACACTTACATGACTTGGATTGGTTCTCACCTGGGAAACACCCCAAACTTAAAGAGGATTAGCCCAATATGACACCTTGTGACCTTCTCCAAACGTGACTTGTTAGATTGGATAACGTCTTTGAGCATTTGTCTGGGTAAAGGGGGGTTTGATGCACATGTTTGGGTAATTTAATTATTGGATGTGATTTACACGTTATGATCCCTGTGACTTATGAACCCCTGGAGGGCATACTTGTTGTCGCTGTAGGACCTTGCCGGGTGGATAGTTACGCATGGGGGAATGATTAGCTTAGACCTTCATGGGGCTGAAAGCCCACAGATGGATGCTGTAACCCCAGCCAGGGGCAAGAAGACATCAAAGATTTGCACCAGGAAGAAAGAAGGACGTCACCTTGGAGGTACCCTGACAGACCTGGACCTAGGGGGATATTGCTTTTCCACCTGTACGTTGACCTTTGAGAGCCCATGACGTCACCATCATGACCCTGCACGTCATCCAGAGCTAGGGTTTTCATTTTGAGGGCAATTGTGAGCTAGTTGGCACGTGTGGGCATCATCTAGGGCCTTTGGAGGCCAATTGTTCAACATCTGGAGCCCAACGTAACCCTAGAAGGGCATGGCGTCACCCTTGGAAGTGTTTTTAGATGCTAATTAATTTTATTTATGTCCAATTTGAATTTATTTGTAAATTGGCCAGGTCGGCCTTTATTTGACCTGAAATTAATCAAAGGTCACTAGTTTTGTATAAATAAACATAAAGTACATTCATTTTTATCATTACAACTCCTCACACAAGACGAGAGGTCTGGAATTTTTGCCCTAGAAGGGCTATTGGCTGAAATTGTGAGACACACTCTTGTATAAGGTTGATTTTTGGCAAGTGGATCAATCTTGGAAGCTTTTATGGTGATCTTGCATGGTATTTTCATGATTATTCTTGGTGCAAGTAGGTAAAATCTGCATTTTTTTCATTTATTGAATGGTTTTATTTGCTCATACAAGATTATGAGATTGCATGGTATACTTAATGCTTGAAGTAAGGAACTTAATTTGCTACTTTCTTACTTTCTATTTGTCAAGCTTTTCATTGAATTGATCTAGTAACTAGTGAAACCCTAGAGC
>ML783688.1:0-11049 GCA_009831015.1 Picea engelmannii
AAGGAAAGACATGCTCGCAAAAAAAAAAACGGGTCCTTCGTAAGTGATAAAGCATTACTATTCTGGCAACTAAAGTTCTCTTAGAGTCTTATGATTTTTGGAAGGAACGGAAAAGAAAAAACAGCTCTAGATCACAAGTATCAGATTTTTCCAAATTTGTGTAAGGTAAAAAAAAAACAGGGGCGGCTCCAACACTGCCCATGAAGAGTGTGGTCATGGATATTGTGGTAGCTGATGTTCCCCCAAAGTTTGACATGTTGTTGTCTCGATCTTGGATAAAAAATATTGGGGGAACACTTCAGATGGATCTCATGTATGCTACCATTGCGGTTGTCAGAGGGGAACAAAGGAGGTTGTATAGAGAAGCCTAGTTGGCTTGCATTGTCAGTGATGAAGCGAACCCCACCAATCACCCCATATTTGCAATTGACACTGATTTGGGGTCGAGCCTATTGCAGCTCACTGATGCTCCTGAAGGGCCTTTCCAAGTCCGAAAGAAACCCATTCTTGACCATCCAAATTCCCCTCCAACCCCTTCTGTGTGGAAGATGTTTTTCGATGGAGCTTCTTCGAGCGAAGGCGCAGGCGCTGGAGTGGTTTTCATTTCACCTTATCAAGAGGTCATATCCCTGTCATACAAACTGGAATTCGAAACCACCAACAATGTGGCAAAGTATGAAGCTCTTATTCTGGGCATGAGGTCTGCGAAGGAAATGGGAATCAAAGAGATAGCGATATTTGGAGATGTTGAGTTGATTATTCAGCAAACAAGAAAGGCTTATCGTGCTAATAATCCCCGGCTTAGAAATTATAGAAATGAAGTATGGGACCTAATGGATAATTTCTTCTTGGCTTTTAACATTTCTTTCATTCCGAGGGGGGATAATACTCTAGCTGACTCTTTAGCCGTATCAGCCAGTTTTCTCAAGGTTCCTTTGTCGCCTAGGATAAAAACTGATGTTGAGATAAAATACAGGCCCTCTGTACCAGACAATGGCAAACATTGGAAGGTGTTCGAAGATGATCCAGAAATTGAAACGTTTCTACAATCTATGGATGAATTTTCTGCGTTGCACATTGACCAGGATCCCGACCTGGAAAGTGACCCTCGTCCTGAGGTGTTGTTAAATAAGATCGCTAATCACCATATCTTTCAGCTGACCAACAATCACATTCCGAGAGGACTTGTCCCTTTGGAAAGATTGTTCGATGGAAATGATGTTCCAGTAAAGGGCAAGGTCTCAAATGAAGATGCCAAGACAACCGAGTGCAACATTGGCACACAGGAAGAGCCCAGGTTTGTCAAATTATCAAGCAGTTTGACCAAAGAACAGAGGGCCGAATATACGGAGTTGCTGCGTGAATTCGCCAATGTGTTTGCATGGTCATACGAAGACCTCAAGACATATGACACATCTATCATTGAGTACAAGATCCCATTGAAGGAAGAGGCTAGGCCATTCAAGCAGAAACTGAGACAAATAAATCCCATGTTGTTGCCGGTCATGGAAAAGGAAGTCAAGAAGCTATTAGATGCACAAATTATCGTCGCCTTCAGATATTCTGAATGGGTGGCCAATTTGGTTCCGGTAAGAAAGAAAAGCGGAGAAATCAGGCTTTGTGTCGATTTCAGGAATCTAAATAGAAGCTTGAAGAAGGACAATTACCCCCTACCTAAGATGGAACACATATTGCAAAGGGTAACTGGTGCATCCAGGATATCTATGATCGATAGGTTTTCCGGATATAATCAGGTATCGGTCATGCCTGAGGACAGAGAAAAAATGACCTTCACCACTCCTTGGGGCACATTCATGTATGCCAAAATTCCATTTGGGTTGATGAATGCAGGAGCAACATTTCAGCGAGCCATGGATATAGCCTTCATTGGAGAAAAAGACCAGTTCGTAGTGATCTACCTAGATGACATCACGGTCTTCTCCAGGTCTGATAAAGAGCACCGATGTCACTTAAGGAAAGTTTTCTCGAAGTGCCGGAGATTTGGTCTTTCCCTAAATCCCAAGAATTCCCTGTTTGCTATGATGGAGGGCAAGCTGCTAGGCCATATAGTATCGGCCGAAGGAGTAAGAATTGATCCCAGTAGAGTGGAGGCGATTCAAGCCCTGTCACTCCCCAGGTCTAAAAAAGAGGTCCAGGCATTTCTGGGAAAGATTAACTTCCTGAGGAGATTCGTCTCAAATTTTGCTGAGCTAGTGAAACACATCACAGCCATGCTCAGGAAGGGAAACGAAGTGAAATGGACCGCTCAGCCCAGGGCATCTTTTGACCAAATAAAGAGGGCATTGACTGAGACACATGTGTTGATCAGTCCTGACTATTCCAAAGAATTCCTAATTTTCTCCTTTGCTTCTTTTGATACAGTAGCAACGGTCTTGTTACAGAAAAATGAGAAGGGGCATGGGAAACCCATCGCTTTCTTCAACAAGTCATTAAGAGACTCAGAGAGCAGGTATGAAATCATGGAGAAACAGGCCTACGCCTTAGTGAAAGCTCTCAAATATTTCAAAGTATATGTCTTGCATTCAAAAGTAATAGCATAGGTTCCTTCAGCTTCCGTGAAGTATATCCTTGTACAACCCGACGTAGATGGGAAAAGAGGCAGATGGATCGCTAAAATTCTGGAATTTGACTTAGAAATAAAGCCCACCAAGTTGGTTAAGGGGAAAGGCTTAGCCAAGCTACTGGATGAATCCAACTGCGAAGCCTTGGGAGTTAGTTTCATCAATACTCGCCCAGGATCTCAGCAAGCTGAATCGCCCAACCAATGCTCTCAAGATGGTTTATCGCTTGCAGGATGTGCCTGGTATCGTGACATTCTGTATTTTCTACAGGAATTGAAGCCCCCTAATGGAATGGGAAAAAGCAAAGCAAGGGCTCTAAAGATCAAGGTGGTCAGGTATTGCCTCATAGACCAAGCCTTGTACTGGAAGGACCCTCTAGGGGTATTTCTGAAATTCCTGGACCCACAGGAGGCCCAGAAGGTTATGTTTGATTTTCATAGCGGCCTTTGCGGAGGTCATCATTTCTGGAAGACCACAGCTCACAAGATACTCTGAACGGGTATTACTGGCCCACTTTATTCCCCGATGTTTGCAGGGAGATCAGATCTTGCATCAAATGCCAAAAGCTCTCAGGAAAACAACAACTCAAATCGCTACCATTAAAACCCGTAGTAGCTTCAACACCTTTTCAGAAGTGGGGGTTAGACTTCATTAGAGAAATTCATCCTCCCCCAAGTGGTCAGCACAGATGGATCTTGACTACAACAGATTATTTCACCAAGTGGATAGAAGCTGTCCCCACCAGAAGCGCATCACATAAAGTAATTATCAGCTTCCTGGAGGATATCATAGCCCGGTTTGGCTGTCCCAGCAGGATCGTCACCGATAATGCTGCTTCATTCAAATCTGAACCTCTAATTAAGTTCTGCGAACAGTTCCAGATCTCGCTAATTCATTCCACCCCCTACTATCCCCAGGGAAATGGTTTAGCGGAATCCTCCAACAAAAGCGTGATAAATATCATCAAAAGATTGTTAGAGGATAACAAAAGAGCCTAGGATCCAAAGTTGAAATTTTCTCTATGGGACGATCGTGTCACAATGAATAAGTCTCTGGGCACTTCGTCGTTTCAACTAGTCTACGGAGTAGAGGTGGTTTTCCCTACTCAACTCGCCTTACCTGTGGAGAAATTCTTTCAAGACTACGAGGGAGAACCGGATCATATGATCAGAAGAATTCATCAGATAGTGGAAGTGCAGCAGATCAGAGAACAAGTGAGGGACGCAACTTATAGTCATCAGCAGAAGATCAAATAGGCTTTTGACAGAAAGGTCAAGAAAAAGGAGTTGGAGATCAGGGATTTAGTATTTAAGTGGGATGCACCCAGATAAGATAAAGGCAAGCACAACAAGTTCGATGCCCTCTGGATCGGCCCCTTCAAAATCTCTGAGATTTTCTCCAACAACACATACGGGTTGTAGGATCTGGAGGGTGAAGAGGTTTTCAACAGCCCAGTGAATGGGCATTTTCTGAAAAAATGTTTTATTTGAGCCTTAGACGGCTCCTCTGTTTGTAAATATTGTCCTTTTTACCTTTGTGTATTTTCTTTTTACATGTTTTCAGCTTAATAGGTGACTCCATAGCCCAATAGCAAGGCACTGAAGCTGCGGAAGGAGTTCTTAGAGAATCGCAGGGATGACTCTATCCCCCATGGAGCCTAATGTTAGCGATATTTCTTGTCTCGGGATTAGGCGTACCCAGGTCTGCAATTTGCATAGGAAGCACCCGAGCATAACAGGAGAGAATCCCATTTTTTAGCAGCAAGTCAAGCGAGCGGGTGAATTTTTTCCATCAGCGGCCGAGATCCATCCATAGAAGCAGATCGACGACCATCGAGTTTTTGGGGCTGACCAGTTGCCCAGGGTTTAGCAAGGGGAAGTGCCATGGGTCAAAATGAATCTGGACCATCCGATCACATTGGGACAGGTGGCAAGCCTGTCGACATATCACAGATCGGGGTTTCGAGGAGCAGGCACCCCTCATTTCATGCATTTCGAAACCCCAAACCCCTAATTTCCAATAGCACCCAGGATCAGGCCCATGGTTCTGGCGCCTGGTCATAAGAGAACATGCCTGGAGGAGGGGCGTTTATGTTTTTCATTTGGCCACTCGAGCCCCGAAACGTCAAGCTAAATCTCAGAAGGAAGGCATTGTGATGCTCCAGATGTTGATTCGACGTGAGCTAAATCCTAGTACCTATTGGAGATTAATGAAGAAAAGAGAGGGTGGTTCAAACCTCACCTCGCTCATTTATTGCAGAGTATGGAGGTCCCGGCCGAACGTTTTCCCGGGAGGGTCCCCTATACCATTTCTCCTCAGGAAAGCCACGTCGAGTTTTCAACTCGCCAGAAGAACCTTCACACGCCAAGTCAACATTCAAAGGGTTCAGCTACCTCTGGCGTGGGCCATGCCGAATTAAGGTAGCGTATGACAGAGAAATGCAGGCCATATTTGATTGAGGCAATGCCATCCATTGAAAGTTCTGAGACGCCTCTGGTGGGCGAAAGGAAGGGAAGAGTATATGTAGGCATTCTTGCCATTTTGTAATGATCGATGGTTGAGCAGAGCTCCCTACTGTAATGTTTTAGCAGCTATTCTAGCTTTCAACTTATGCATCTGTATATGAGATTTCTTGTTTTATGACAGACAGTTCTTCTTACTCCACCTAATTTTCATCTCATGCTAAGAGGGTTTGTGAACGACTGACTCGTGCGAATTATCACAGTTCTATTATGATAAAGGATTTATTATTACATAATTGTGTCCTCTGGCTTTGCGTTTGAATGTAAGCCGATCTTGTGTTTAAAGGCCTTCTTCTACAGTCTGTTAGAAACCTGTTGTTTATAACAGACCTCCATTTTTCTCTTGTATAAGTCTTCCGCCTGTTCACCCTTTACTACATCTCACTGTCTGAAATTTATGCAAGACCTCACTTGCTCATGCATACCTGGCCTGGTTTTAGAGTTGGAACACTATTGTTTTGATTTTACCTCCATTCGATCACCCATCTATAAACAACCGTGACATAAAACTGATGGGCGTCGGGCTCTGCTCCTGCTAGCAATCCAGGAGTGACTTCCGTCGCCAACATCGTTGACTGGGTGGTTTCCCTTGTGTTTGATGACAAGACATGTATTTACACATTGAGATTCATGAAGTGTCTTGGATTTCATTAGACTTATTGGTGGTTTCCTTGCCTTTGTCAACAATTTTCATCATTGGCTGCTATTCAGAGGGTCTTTTTCGTGTACCGCTTGCACTTGGCACACATGAAAGACACATAGGGTTGTTGGTTCATGAACATGGTGTTCGTCTGATTTCTACTAAATCATGAAGCTACCTCTTTGTACCTCATGCTGACTGATGAGAGATGCCTTAATGATCTCCTTTCAACAGATCTCTTTCCATCGACTTCAACTCATTTATTCTAGAATCGGGACCTAGAGTATTATGCATACCTTGAAGCTTGCAGTCATCAGTGGTAGGCTCTCTCGCCATCCATAGTTGGGAATACATCAATGTCTCCTGATCGATGGATTATTCAAATGTTCGATATAGAATCCTCTATTCACACTTATAAGAATGTACTCGGTTCCTTGATACCTACTTTCATTATCGGTAGGTTGTCTTGCGTTTGTTAACAATATACCTCAATGACTGGTAATCAAACAATGTCTCATTCTGTTCGACCTCAACTCCTTTATTCACATGATGTAGACTTACACCCTTGGTGGATTGTGTAGAAGACTTGAAGACATCACTATGTGGCTGTAGCTTTCCTATGTTGTTGCTTCCTTTTCATTGGACCAATACCTATATGACTTTAGTGATCATGGGAGATCAGATTGTACTTCATGGTATACAAATATCTTCAGATTGATTTTGAGACTGGTTCTTCTGGGCCTTGTTCGTGACTATGACAACTATTGGCATGTAACCACATTTGTATTTTCCTATTCATGGCCACAGACACTTGTTTGGTATATTTTCACATGTATATGTAGTGCAATTTTATTGGCAACCATGTATGCAAAGTCAGTACATAATGTAATGAGCAACTAGTTCATCCAGCTAGTTCCCTACCACTCCACTTCTGGGTTGTTTATAATATATTTCAGCCATCATAGATACTCCTCTAACCTCACAAATTAGGGGGAATCTGTTATAGCAAGATTTTCCTCACCATATGAAATATTGCACAGATAACCTTATTCCATTTCCCTATGCAGACTTATCTTCCTTGTTGATAAAATCCAAAGAAAAAAACAAATATTCTTCCACATGTACGCATCTTGCACAGTATACAACATGCATATACATAGGCTACTCCACTACATCTCACGTACATCGCGATTTCTGCCAGAAAATGAAAATTAATGTCGGGTTTCCATGTCATGACAGGGGATCTATGATCCTTGGCCTTCCATATACTGGACACGTTCTGACTCGGCCCTTCAGTTCCATTTTGAAGGCTATAAATGGGCCAATTTTGAGCTATGTAAAGGAGGAGAAAGAATTCAACAATGCGAGTAGAGTTACTTTGGAGAAATTAATACTTCATATTGAGTTTGCATCCCTTTCTCCTTTAAGTCTTAACACATTGTTCATCCACCAAGCTCTTCCCTTTTTGATTGATAACCTCATTGTTTTTCTCTTATAAGCTTGCCATTGGTGGAGAATTGAAGTGGTGGAGGCCCAGCTAGAAGGAACTTAGTTTCTCGATTCTAAACTGTGCCGACACGAAATTTTGTAATATTTTCACTTTTGTAATAGAAATACTCCTTTCCCATACAATTTATATCTTGAAAATATATGATTTATTATCCATGGGAGTATTTGTTATGTTTATTAATGGATTATTCTATCTAATGTGATAACCTTTTATATTATCACTATATGCTTTCCTTTCTTGGTTGTTGAGAACTAGTTGCAGGTATATAGATTTGAGTTCAAGTGCTCAACGGTGGAATTCATCGAACATCTGGACGAGGTATGCCTCTTTCTTATCCTGCTTGCATATTGGATTATATAGCATGTTTTTGGGATAGAGTTGATTTCTACAGTCATTTTTGTATGTTGTGGTTTACCCTAGTGCAAGATACCAGATATATAAAATATGCAGAACATAAATGAAATGCTAGAAATGGAAGAATAACAGTAAAATATCCAGCATAATCTTCACAATACACAGAAATGATATATGAAATAGCAATAGAAATAACACTTTGATTCAAATAGAAATGTTCACAGGCCTCTTCGAGGGGGAAACCTCCATTCGAGCAACGCTCTGTTACAATAATCTCCAAGCTAGGGTTTTCATACCCTTGACCCTTATTTATACTAAATATGTCTATTAAGAGAAGCATCTAGAGGAAGATCCTTCTGGAAGCAGAAGATTCTATTAGGTCTTCTTACCTCCGCCTTAATCTATTTTATTGAAAGGGGTTATTAATATTGACCTTTATTACATCCGAATACATTGATCTACCTATGTGCGGGTTAGGACCTTAACATGTCCTCCCCCTTAAAAACAACCTTGTCCTTAAGGCTTGAGATGTGGAAATTGTTGCAGAATGGTAGCTGGTTCCCAAGTGGCATCTCTTGGAGTCATATCCTTCCACTGTACTAGAAATTCCTTGATGGTTCTTTGACACAGGTGGCAGTCACGCTGGTCCAAAACTGCTTCTGGCTGTAGCCAAATGGATCTTTCTTCAGCTAACTCTGGAAGGTTGGTTTGAATTTAGCACCTGGTTCCAATCACCTTCTTCAAGCATGAAACATGAAAAATAGGATGTAGCTTCGAATGACTGGGCAGAGCCAACTGATATGCGACTTGTCCCACATGCTTGAGAACTGTGGAAGGGCCATAAAATTTGGGTGCTATCTTTTGACACTGCTCGGCCTTGAGGGAAGTTTGCTTATATGGTTGCAGTCGCAGAAACGCCTGATCCCCTTCTACAAATTGACTTTCAGAGCAACCTTGATCTGCTTGCTGCTTCATTATATTATGGGCCATGACCAAGTTCTCTTTAAGGGTATGAAGGATATCCTCTCAGACTGTAAGTGTTTGGTCAACCACCTGGACCTTCGAGGTACACGGTAAGTATGAGAGAACTGAAGGTGGCTTCTGTCCATACATTGATTCAAAAGGAGTCATGCGAGTGGTTGTATGGTATGTAGTGTTGTACCAGCATTCGACGAGGGGTAACCATTGAGCCCACTGGTGTTGTTTTTCAGAGGAAAAGCACCTCAGATATGTTTCCAAACACTTGTTGACGACTTCCGTTTGACCATCTGTCTGGGGATGATAAGTTGAGTTGAGATGCAATTGTGTGCCTTGTAGCTTAAACAGTTCTTGCTAAAAATTACGTGTGAAAGTTGGGTCTCGATCAGAAACAATAGAGTTTGGCATGCCATGAAGCTTGAAGACTTGATCCATGAAAATTTGAGCCACCGTGGATGCAGTAAATGGGTGGTGAAGAGAAAAAAATGAGCATACTTGGAAAGGTGATCCACCACCACCATTATGACTGATTTATTCCCCGATTTGGGTAAGCCTGTAATAAAGTCCATAGAGATATCCTTCCAAATAGCGGGGGGAATAAGAAGCGCTTGGAGGGTGCCTGGAGATTTTACTGTTTCTCCCTTGTTGCGTTGACACACCTCACATTCAACCACAAACTTACGGATGTCCTGTTTCATACCATCCCAGAAAAAAGAACGTTTGACATGTTCATATGTTTTGGTGAACCCTGAGTGCCCCGCTGTGGTTGTAGCATGAAGCTCCAAAAGTACCATGGATTTGAGCTTGGATTGTTTACTTAAATACAATCGGCCTTTGTATCGAAGCTCATCCTGGAGCTAGGAGTACCCTGGGGGAGCCTGAGCCTTGTTCTGCAGTTGCTAGATCAGATGCGAACTTTTGGGCTCTTGAAGCCATTCCTGGTGCATAGCTTGCATCCAATCGGGGACAATGAAGGAAAGAGAAAAAAGGGAACCTTCATCTTCATATTTCTGGGACACTGCATCCGCCACGACATTGTCTTTTCCCTTCTTGTAAATAATCTCATAATCATATCCAAAGAGCTTAGTGACCCATTTTTGTTGCTCCTGGGAGGAAATGCGTTGTTCCAGAAAGTACTTGAGGCTTTGATGGTTGGTCTTAATTTGGAATCATTTCCCCAAGAGATAAGGATGCCATAATTCAACGACATGTAGAATTGCCAACATTTCTTTTTCATAAATGGGTTTGCCCAGATTCCTTTCAGACAGTTGCTTGCTAGTGAAGGCCAAAGGGAGACCCTCTTTCATAAGGACAATGCCAATTCCTTTCCTTGAGGTGTCACATTCCAACAAAAAGGTCTTTGTGAAGTTGGGAAGGGCCAGAACCAGAGTGGTGCACATGGTCGTCTTCAAGGTTTGAAAAGCTTGAGCAGCTGCTGGAGTCCAAGTGAAAGAGTTCTTTTTGAGGAGAGTTGTGAGAGTTGTTGCAATCTTTCTGTAGTTCTTAACGAACTTGTGATAATACCCTGTGAGGCCCAAAAATCCATGCAAGATTTTGAGAGTCTTTGGGTGTGGCCGGTCTTGCATAGCTTCAATCTTTTTCAGGTCCACCCTGACGCCATCCTTTCCCACCAGATGACCCAAGTATTCTACTTCTGAGGCACCAAAAGCACATTTGGACTATTTAAGGAAAAGTTGGTGCTGAGAGAGTAGGCAGAGAACTTGATTCACATGAGTAAGATGGTCTATCTAGGTTTTTCTATAGATGAGGATATCATCAAAGAAAACTAGGACAAAATGACGGAGAAAAGGGCAGAATACATGGTTCATGAGGCTCTGGAAGGTGGAGGGGGCGTTACACAACCCAAAGGGCATGACCAAAAACTCATAGTGGCCCTCATGAGTGTGAAAGGTTGTCTTGGGAATGTCAACCTCCTTCATAGGTATTTGGTGATAGCCTGAGCGAAGATCTAGTTTGGTAAAGAATTGGGCACCACTCAATTCATCCAAGAGGTCATCAATGACATGAATGGGAAATTTGTCTTTGATGGTCAGTTTGTTGAGAGCATGGAAGTCAGGACACATTATCCAATAACCTTCTTTCTTCAGTACCATGATGACCAGAGACGAGTAAGGGCTCGTACTAGGACGAATGACACCGACAGTAAGGAGTTCCTGGACCATTTTTTCAATTTCATTTTTTTCTGCAAAGGGGTGGCGATATGGACGGATATTGGGGGGAAGGCTTCCTGGGACAAGGACAATGGAATGATCATGAACACCTCGGGAAGGGGGGATTCCTTGGGGAGTGGAAAATACTATTTGATGTTTATAAAGGAGGGCTTGGAGGTCTTGGGGTACGGGGGGTGTCTCTGTGGCTTGTATGGCGTGGAGTTGAGCAATGACACCAGAATGACCTTTTTTGAGTAGTTTTTCCATGCGATGAGAACTGATGATCTCAGGT
>ML783688.1:30242-62202 GCA_009831015.1 Picea engelmannii
TTATACCATTTATGTCACTTCCTTTTAACATTAGGGCCGACCTGACACTTTCTTATTTTGTAATTATTTTCTTTAATTATTTTCAGGGCCTACATGTACTTCCTTTTTCAATTCACTTTGTCATCTTCGAAAATTCATTTCTCCTCAACCATGGGGATCCATGTGACGTGCCACATACCATCGGAAACAACATGATGTATACTATCCATTCATGGGTGTTGTATATGCATGTGCATTTTCCTTCATGTCCAAATACCTTTATCAATCTTGCGGTCCAAAACCCATGACTAGGGTTGACATCAATGACAACAATCAATCTTCCAACAATGAGCACCCACTGTCTATGAACCATTCATCTTCTTCTTTTCATTCTTTAGCGACCAATGTTATTTGACAGTTTTAATTTTGTGGAATTTTTTTCCTTTTCCATGTTGTAGTTGGTATATAGACATTTGGCATATGATTATCTTCCTTCATCTCTTTGCAATCTTATGCTTTATGACCAAGATTATTGCATTTGTAACATAAAATATTTTGATCCATTAATGGGTCAAATGGATTATAATTTATGTTGATAGGTCTATGATCATCTCCATATCTACTATTTTCACCATTCATTTATCTTGCATAGTTATTCCTTTCATTGATTCTACAATCAATTGCCTTGTGTCCAAAATTTCCACAAGTATAACAATGTCCAAGAAAGAAATTTTGATACCTGGGAGTAAGTGATCTTCTTTGTGGTGTGGTTCATATGGGTTCACGATCTATTCTTCTATAGTTTCCTTCATAATGATTTATTTCATACCTGATGGGAGAGGATCTTCTTGATGTCTCATTCCTTCTGAATTCTAGTCTTCTATCTTGTTGTTCAACTTGTTTTGGAGTGTTGGTTTCATCATTTTCATCTTCCTTATCTTGTTTTGTTGTCTTCAAACTGTCATTGTGTCCTAGTCTTGTCTTGTCATTTGGATATCTTTGATTGCTAAAGATCTCATCTAATTTTTCAATTCTTTTTTTCATTCTTCAACTTTTCTGTTGTCAATAGTAGCTCCCCTTTATGTGATCCAATTCTTCTTTCAATTTCTCATAATCTTCTAATTGTTCCTGCAAGCTATTAATGGTGTTTTCAAGCTTGTAATTCTCTTCTTCACAACTACTCAATTCACCTTTTAGTATTATGTTTGTGTTTCTAATATTTCTATTTTCAATTTCAACAAGCTTCAACTTTTCAAGATTCTCATCTTCTTGTTCACTCTCTGCATTGTATTTGTATCCCCAAAATGAATCAAGGTTGGTTTCTTCGTTTGAATATTCTTCACAAATGATTTCTTCTTCTTTAGAATTATTGTGATCATCATCTTGGGTTTCTTGGGTTATGAAGAGGACTTCTCCTCCATCATTATCTTCTTCATCACTCTCATATGAGGAGATGTCATCATCCTTGGAGTAGAATCTCTTTTTATTGTTGAGACTTCTCTTTTTATAGTAGTAGTTTTCAACAATATGTCCTATTCTACCACAGTTAAAGCATTTGAGAGGAGACTTACCTTTGTATCTTCCACTTCCCTTCTAAAACCTTCTTAAATTTTTTTATATTTCTTCATCAAGGTCGTTATCCTTGTCTTTTGTCCTTTTTATGGATTTAAAGGATGCTTCATTGTTTTCCTAGTCACTTTCTATACCTATTCTCATTTCATATTCTATAAGAGACCCATGTAATTCATCCATTGTCATTTTGGTCAAGTCCCTAGTTTTTTCAATGGCGGAGACCTTAGCATCATACTTCAAGAGAAGTGATCTCAACACTTTTTATACAACCAAAGATTGATCGAGCTCTTCACCTAATCCTCTGATAGCATTAAAAAATTCATCAACTCTAAGAAGATAGGTTGCAATATCTTCCTTTTCATTCATCTTCAAATTTTCAAATTCTACTCTATGTCATTGAAGCTTGACCTGCTTAACTTTTGGATCACCTTCGTAGATACTCTTGATTTTTTCCCATACCTATTTAGCAGTGTTGCAGCCCATCACTTTGCTAGCAATGGTTGGTGCCAATGTTGCTAGAACAACATGTTTGGATTTTGAATTACAACTCATAAGATTCTTCTCATTTGGATCGGTTGGAGCATTTTTTGGGATTGCATAGCCATTTACAACTGAGTACCAAATGTCTACTCCCAAAGTTGTTAGGTAAGTTTTCACTCTATCACTCCAATATGTTTAATTTCTTCCATCAAATTTTTGAATCCAATTTGAAATGTGATCATGGTCATCCATATCTACTCAGGATTTTCCTTCCAGTGGTTAAACTGTTCTGAAGGCAACCTACTCTGATACTAAGAGGGGGTGAATCAATATCAAGTACAATTTAAAAACAAATTCAAATTATACTTAAACCATTCACATATATCCAATGAGAAATGAACAATAGTATAAGAGTTACACCAATACACCACAATACACCATGCACAATATATGAGAAATTATCAATAGTCATTGTTCAAGGGAAGTAATGAATTCCAAAGGTAGTTGCAGCTTCCAAATGTAAAGGGAGGGATAAACCTCCAAGAGGAAGATACAATCCTCCAATATCAAGAGAGGATTTAACTCTCCATCCTTTTCCCTTCCTTTCACCCAAAAAGAAGTTATAGAGAGAATGGTATACTTTGTTCAATTCTGGTTTATTCAGGAGACCGAACTTGTACAGAATGTCTCGCGCTCAATATTTAACATCAGATTCGGAAACTTGCACACAAGAAACTACAGTCCGTACTATTTCCAATGAAAAATTTCCCACTTCATTTGGATTCTCTATGAAGACATTGTGACTATTTTACCCAGAACACATGTTTATTGACTAGCTTTCAGACTGGTCAAAAACCCTATCTTCCATAGAGTGTATCTCCATAATTATAGTGAATCAAGAGTTGAAACGTTTACCATAGGTAACTTGATATGTCTTCTCAATACCATAGCAATTTCACCATCTAAATCGTTCTATAAAAAACGTTATAGTGAAAATGGTAAGATGACCTGAACATAAAATACCTTAGAACACATAACCAAAAGACTTCTTCCTCCCTTGAAATCCGGCCTTCTTTACTTCTGCTTTCCTCTGAAATTCGACTTGTGTATCAAATGAATGTATAATGATATTTATCTATACCATTTATGTAACTTCCTTTTAACACTAGGGCCGACCTGGCACTTTCTTATTTTGTAATTTTGTTCTTTAATTATCTTCAGGGCCTACATGTACTTCCTTCTTCAATTCACTTTGTCATATTCAAAAATTCATTTCTCCTCAACCATGAGGATCCATGTGATGTGACACATGCCACTTGAAAAAACATGATGTATACAGTCCATCCATGTGTGTTGTATCTCCATGTGCATTATCCTTCATGTCCAAATACCTTCATCAATCTTACGGTCCAAAACCCATGACTAGGGTTGACATCAATGACAACAACCAATCTTCCAACAATATATAATCCTACATAGTTATACGCTGACTTGAAGAACAATGTAGTAATGGAATGACCAAATTGTTAATAGGTAAATTATGTAGGAATTTCACAACCTAGATTCAAGAGGAAAGGTTGCATAGAAAAAATTCCCCTCTATTTATTTTCATTTCTGTTCCATTCCCAAGGGTTACGGTTTCCAGGGTTCCTACATACCATGGTTTTCCTTATGCTATAGATATCTGATATACATGTGGGGTCAATAGTATCACTCAACCAAATATCTCAGAGCACCAATTAAATAATATCGACTATACCCTTAGTCGTACTACTCGATTACCTAGGTACTAGAGAGTAGTCTTGTTGAGTGTTGTCCTCGGTGCCATTATAGTAGTCAACCCATTGATCAACTGATCTAGAGATAGTTTCAAGAGACCTAGGGGACTCCATATATACACAAATGTACATGGGAGTGATGGTCGTGTACATGTTTCGTCTGATATAGTACTACTTAAGGGGTACTAATAAGGGTTACAAAGGTTTCCAACAAGGTGAAACATTTGTTTTGAGTGTTGGAAGTGTGTACAAGTTGTAAGACCCTAGATTTGAGTTATGTTTTATGAAAACAACCCACCAGACATCAGCACTTTCAGAATCAACTTCTTGTACAAATGAAGTCTCACCCAGGTATCTATTGGGACCGTGAGAAACAATTTTCTACAGTATTGAGGGAATTGGAGGAAATCATTCGGTTCATTATTTCTTATTTTTCCAGTTCCTATAACTCAGTTCTTAATCAATATTAACTTACTTATGATTCAAGTTTCTATAATAAAAATATTATATATCCATCTATGCTTCATTGTTGTAACAATTATTCTCATTGTAAAAAGATTCAACATGAGATAAAACTAATCTACTATGCAACCATCCATAATCCATAACAAAAACATATAAAATACAGACAACACAAGATTCAATATCATATCTTTGGCATTCCTTTATTGATTCTTCTCATCATAGACTGTTACATTGAAGAACCAAGTACATCAGGAACCCCATCCTTCATAGAACAATGAGAAACACCTCAATACGTCTCATAGAATATATCTCAACATGGAAAAGAAAAACAGAACATGACCCAACATAACCCCTAATATCCCAACCTGTTACATATTTATACATAAATATAGGGCTAGAAACCCTAATATGCTCATCCAAAAAATACCCCCTTACAATGCATGGTCAGCTCAGTTAACTAGTTATTCAACTGCTTTCTTTTTATTTTCAATCTACATATTGCTTTTCTGTTGTTATTCTATTTTTGGAATGTCGAGTTGTCATCCTTCTGTCATGATTTATTCTCTCTCTCACTCTTTATTTATCCACTAACGGATTTATTCTTCTTTCTATGCATTGTCTTCCTCTTGCGCACTTTCCTCCTTCTACGCATTGTCCTCCTAGATGTGCCTTAGCTACACGATCCCTGTCTTTCCTTATTCTTCTGCACACTTTTATTATACTTAGTATTTCTTCCCATAACTGTATGAAAAATACAATTTTTTTTCCAAAAGTTCTTGTCCAATAGGCCCCTAACACTCACCTCTGGCTCGTCCTGAGCCACTTAGGCCTATTGTCTACTCTTCCATGACGAGATGAAGTTTTGAGAGTCATCCTTTGCTACCTCCACATATTTTATGATTGTGGCCTCTGTTGTTTCTATCTCCTCTACCCCTTGCACTGTCAAGTCTGTATTGTTTTCCTCTGCTTGAGTCGATGCTTTCTTGACCTTACTTGCATAGTGGCTAGCTCTCTAATTACCCTTGCTACTTCTTCCTATAGTGGTTGTTATGAAGAAAATCTATCTATGGCTAGGGTGAACCACAATAGATAGGTATGACTGTAGAAATCGACTCAATTCCAACATATGCTATATAAAATAATGTGCAATAGAAGTAAGAAAAAGGCTTACCTCGTCCAAACATTTGATGATGTCCACTGTTGAGAAATTTGACCCAAATCTTTATACCAACAACAAGTTCTCAACAAACAAGCAGAGCAAGCATATAGTGATGATATAATAGGTTACCACATTAGATATCATAATCCATCAATATACAAAACAAACATGCCCATGGACCATAACACATATATTTGTAAGATATCAATTTGATAGGAAAGGAGTATTTATATTAATAAATGATCAAAAAAAGTGAAAACATTACAGACTTCTGTGTCGACACAGTTCAGAACTAAGAAACTGAGTTCCTTCCAACTAGGCCTCCACCACATCAATCCTCCACCAAAGGCAAGCTCATATAAGGGAGACAAATAGGGTCTCCATCAATAAAGGAAGATCTTGGGGGTTGAACACTTTGTTCAAACTTAAAGGACAAAGGGATGTAGACTAAATAATGAAGTAATAATTTCTCCATAGTAAATTTTCTCCCAAATTTGAATTCTTTCCTCTTTTCCATAGCTCGGAATTGGATTCTTTATAGATTTCAAAATTCAACTGAAGGGTCAAGTCAAAATGTTTCCAGTATATGGAAGGACAAGGATCAGAGATCTCCTATCGTGACATGAAAACCTGGCATTTAATTTTGATTTTCTAGAAAAAATCCTGATGTACGCAGGTTGTAGTGGAGCAGCCAGCATATACACTTGGTGTATAGCTTTCAAGGTGCGTACAAGTGGAAATTTTTTTTTTTTTTGTCTCTAGATTTATCAATCAGGGAAAGTAAGTCTGCATTGGGGAATAGAATAAGGACCTCTCTGCAAGATTGCATAGGGTGAGGAAAATCTTTCTATAACAGTGGTCCTAGTCTATGTTGAAGGATATTTTGTTGATCCATCATTCTCTCCACTTCTATATATTCCTGCCATTGAGCCAAAATGGCTGGCATATGCTCCATTGGTGGTAGTGTATCCACATTTTCTACTTCTTGGTGCACCTTTTCTTTTTCTTCTCTTAGTTTGGCCTCTATGGCCTTCATCTCCAGGTATTCTATTAATTATATACACACTTGCGCACTCTCCTCATCACGCTTTTTGCATTCTCCTTCTACTTTATTAATGTTGACAACCATTGTCATTTCCATTATCTCCCTTCCTTCATGTACCTCTGGTGGAATTCCTGGCATGCATTATAATTTCAATTCCTCAATTTGCTCATGAAATCCTTTAATGACTTCACCAATATTTAACTCTTGCTCCTCCATATTAGCATATACTACTATGGTCACTTATGGAATCTATTTATATAGATTCTCGACTGCTTCTTGTTATTTCTGTTTTATGGCTTCAGCTTCATCCTTCTCCAGTAATTATTTCTTGGCCCTCTCCTCATCCTCATATTTATCTTCATAACTTCTTCTACTCAGCCTTCAACTTCCCTCTTTTGTTGAAGTGTCATGTAATACTATTCCTATAATTGGTCTCTTTCATCCCTTATCTTTCCAATTCTCTGTGCACTTCCTCTCCTATGTTCTTCATTTCTTGCAACATTCCTTATTGCATGTCCTGTAGCCTTTACATGGGCACCTTTTAAACGACTATATTAAGATGTCCCACGACATTTATTTTCTTATGTAATTCTCCCATTGAAAAATCCAGCAAATCTACCTCAATATGTAGGGTTCTATGTCCTATTGTTAGTTGTTTCAAGGATGGTTGTTCTCTTTCTGGATCTCTCCTTGGCTCCATGGATGGTCCTTCCCCATCCCTTTTCTCTTTTGTGATGTTGGTTGCTTCCATCATTTTATGGAGTGCCACCAACTGATCCTACACTTTCTTATGTTGCTCTTCTTTCTTCCTTGATACTTCCTCCAATATTTCCTTTATGGTATCCCATGTGTGGTAACCAATTATTTCCATATCATCACTAGTTAATATATAAAATGGGGTCTGTCTCTATTATTTGTCCTTTTTGTGTGCCCCACCTGTGGGTGTTATTCCCATATCCTTCCTTTTGGTCCCTGCTTCTGGGACTAGCTACTATACTGATGTTGTCCCATATCCTGTACCATTGTTCTTCTCATCACTTGGATCCTCGTCTATTTTGTTGTGCTCTTCTCCCTTGTCCGAGTGCCATGTTTTCTAGAATGGGATTTTCCATTCTTCCTCCCAGTCATTAACTATCAATCTCACATCCTCTGTTGTCAACCAATAACTAGTTGGAAACCACTGACATGTTGGATCCTTCCTGGCCTGCACGTACATATGATGCATGATTTCTCTAGACCCCATAATATATATGTATTATGATATGTTTTGGTTGATATTCATGGTGTGTTACTAACTATAGATATAATATTTTTCATGTACACAAAAAATGTGGCATTATTGTCATTTTGTATTCTCTTAATTGTTGTATTCCATAAATTGCCATATCTCACAGTCAAATTGTTGCTACGTGATGTGTGCATTTGTTGGTAATATCTTGGTTCTTTCCACCTGACCAGCACAATCAATATCAACAACCACGTGTAATGGAATTTTGTGCCCTTTTCATGGGCCTCCGTGCAATCCTGTAAAAATGGTTGACTAAAATGGTAGCCTAGTTCATCTGGACTCCTTTCATACAATTCTCTGTAGCTACAATGACTGCAACTAGTGTTTCATATTTGCAAAATTTTTGTAGCATATTTCAGGACAATACATGCATCGTAAACCTTACATTTTTATCATTGATGCTCTTAACATCGAAACCCCTCTTTCCTCTAAATATCTTAAATGTGTCCTTCATTATCTCTGAGAGTGCTCTCTCTTCTACTTCTTTAAATAGAATGATTGGGTCCTCACCAACCTTTGGAATTCCTATTATTCGTGCAATTAGCACAGTATTGATCGATATTGGGGGGTCCAAACAGAGTGTCCCCCCATGGACACAAATTAACAACACCTTCACACACGCATTAATTTTTGTACTTTTCTACAAATGAGAAATTTCCAATAGGTTCAATATTCATGACTTATGCAACCCTGACGCCCACTCCTGTGGCTCAAGCATGATTTCTTTTGTTTTTGGGATGGTCCTCGTGCATAGTTATTGCTCTTTGTCCAACCCAAGGAATTTTTTTGCATCTATAATATCATGGTCCATAAAATTTAGGCTAGAAATCTTCCCCAACATATATTCGTCAGCACTTACACCATGTGGAATTGGTGCTATCAGAAATGAATACTTCCCATTGGTTGTTACATTGATAGGTGGTGCATTGTTCATCCATGGTGACAAGTAGTCTTTGTGAAATCTTGTTGGTGGCACCGAGGAAAAATATTCGTCTACCTCTTCAACCTTTTGTGATCCTAGTGGTCTCTTCTCATGTTTCCTTATTTTTGTAGATGGTCCTCCAACTTTCGACAATGTCATTCCACTTCTCTGATGGATTCCTAGACTATTCCTTCGTCTCTTTGTCGGTAGCGGTAGATCAACTCAGGTAGCGTGTCTCTATTCTCAATGTTACTCAGGTTCACTATGTTCGCTCCTGCTCGCATGCAACAACGACTTACCCTTCATGACCTTCTGTTGTTTTTGTGTCTTCGTTCCAACTATACATGTCTCATCCTACCTTAATTGTCTTGTCCAATCTGCCACCAAGGGTGATGAGTTGTTTAACTAAATTCTCCTTTATTACCAAATCCATCATGTGATTTTTCCCTCGTACTTCCGATTTGTCATGATTTATGATGGCTTTTACCCATTTAAGACTATACGACACTTTTATGGCCTATCACACACACTTCATAACCATTGTTTCCATGATTTAATGTTTTTAATGGTATTTTCATTGCCGAACTACACACTGGTTCTTCATTGTTTTATTTTTTTTCTTCACAGTCTATTTCTTCTATGTATTCTTTCATAATCTGATACAGTTCCATACTAATGTGTTATACCCATTCCTTCTACGCAATATCCAAGACCTTATACTATATAATCCTTTTCTTTCTTCCCTATCTAAGTTTTATTTTATTTTCTTCCCTTTTATACTTTTTATTTGTCTTTATTTGTTTTCCTTGCTACTATGGTACAACTACTATAATACATGGGTTCTAGCACAACCCAGATTACAGCACAATTTTTTGTCCCTCTCTATATATTTTCATCCGACTTCCATTCACCATTCCTCCAAAGACTTCTCCATTCAAGGTTTCCAACCATGAAACACCTATCTGAGTTACCTGTTGAATCACATAGAGTCCTAAACAGTACATTCTAAATTTTCTCGGATGATGCATGAACTTGTTTCCATAGAGTAGTACCAGATCTCCTACTTGAATTTTTTTTTTTGATGTGTCGATCATGAAAAGATTTAGCTCTAGCCTTCTTAACTTGCTGATGAAATCCTGTGACAAACTGACCTTCCTCAATCTGTACCAACTATGCCAATATCTCCTCTATTGCACCAGTGTCTGATAGCTTAGTGATTGTTTCAATGCGTCGACTAGGTAGAATGAACTCCATTGGCATCATTTCTTCCTTCCCATAGACCAATCTAAAAGGTGTCTGACTTGTCAAATTTTTACTTGTCATTTTGTACACCCATAATACTGTAGGAACTCTTAAGTCCCAATCATTTCTCCCTACATTGCAAGTTTTGGTTAAGGCATTCTCCAAGATTTTATTGAAATCCTCCATTGTTCCATTATCTTGAGGATGATATAGAGTACTCTTCTGATGATTCATTTGGAACTCCTTATCCAATGTTGCAATTTTCTTATTCAGAAAGTATGTTCCTACATCACTGAGTAATATGCATGGACATCCAAACCTTGTGACTATATTCTCAAACAAAAAATTCTCATCAATATCTATGGTGCAATCCATAACTGGGGAGGATTCTTTTGATCTTTTCAAATACTTTTTCATAGTGATAATGTACCTTTCCCCTGATCTTCTTGCTTTTGGATTTATTGGTCCTACAAAGTCTATGGTCCACTTATCAAATTCTTTTAATGTAATATATGGATTTAAATGCATTTCAACTCCCCTGGACAACTTTCCCACTCTTTGACATACATCACATGATTGACAATATTCCTTTGCATATTTGTGAAGTGTAGGCCACCAAAGTCCCGTGCAAAAAACATTTTTTGCACTTTCTCTCCCTGCATAATTTCCTCCTGCAATTATGTCATGTGCTTCTTCAAGTATCATTGGTCTCTTGTGTTCCAATAAAAAACATCTCAAGATTCCATCTGCACCCAACTAGTATAAATTCCCTATAATCAACTGATAATATGTTTCTTTCACTATTGGTTGTTTATTCTACACTATTGTCATCCTTGATGGATCCATGCCTGTGATTAGAAACTGTACGATGTCTGAGAAGTAATCGTTCACCATATTCACTATAAACAGATATGCATCCAGTAAGATTCCAGATAAATTTTCTACATCTTCACCTTACAATATGCACAATAGATGATCTAGCCCTACATTTATTCTCCCTGGTTTTACTACAACCTCATAGTCATATTCATGAACCAGTAATAGCCATATGTATATTCTCCCCCCCCAACATTGTCTTATTGACTAAATATTTTAATGCATAATGGTATATATACATCTTAAAGTGAGACCCCATTAAGTAATGTTATAACTTCTATAGTGCATAGACCATTGCCAATCCTTCTCATTTTGTGGTAGTATAATTATTCTCTTCTATAGACAACTTCCTACTTGAAAAAGCAATTGGATGATCTATATCTCCTTCCCCTGGTTGTGACAACACTATACCCAATGTTATGGATGATGCATCTATATGTACATGGGATTCTTTTTTTCCAATCCGAAAAGATCAAAATCGGTGTGGTTACATGTTTATGTTTCAAGGTGTCCAACCCCTTATGACAATCCTCATTCCATTAAAACTTTTCTTCCTTCTTTAGTAGCATTTCCATTGACACTCTGATCTACACATATCCTTTGATATATTTCCTGTAATAACTTGTATGACCCAACAGTTCCCTCAATTGTTTTATTGATGTAGGGGGTTCTAACTACACAATTATTGTGATCTTAGCTAGATATACTAATAGTGACACATACCCACTACCTAAATCGGATTTTCCTAGTCTTCTACCAAATCAAAACCCCTAAATATCCATGGAGGCCCAGCGTAAGCTGGCTCTTTCTCTCTCTCTCTATTCCCATGTGATTTCATGTCACGATCACAGTTCAAATGAACGCAGTGTCTTTTGTATTTCGCGTCTCGGTGCTACGATAGTGTCAAACCGTTCGACTTTTCAACCGCCGAACCTCGACAGGGCTAGCGACCGGCCAATAGGGATGAATCCCGACCGACCAATAGAGATGAATCCCAACAGGGCTAGAGAACAACCAATGAGAATAGGCCCCATCACACGGTTAAGTGGAGTACAGGTGGCAGAGGGGGAAGTGTGACACGGTAGTCGACAGGACAAGAGGGGGCCCCACTTAACACGCCACACTATTCCAGACCCCCCCCCCATTAAAATAAGAATGGAAAGGGGGGTCTGGAATCAACCTGAGCGTCGTTGATCATGATGAGTTAATCTCAACCGTTCAAGAGTTGCACATCCAATTCTGGACACCCCCCCCCCCCATTAAAGGAAGAATGGAAAGGGGGCTCCGGAATGAAACCTCAGCCGTAGATCTGGGCGGGTGGACTTTGGCCATCCATATCTGCTCGTTACTTATCTAATTGCGCATTCACACCCCAACTTAAAGCCGACATCTCTTTCTCACATCAGACGGTCGTTACAGACCCTGAGACTCCCCAATGGAATCTCGTTCGTTCATTGGGACTTAGCCACCTACTATCATCTCGTCATTATGGGTCGGGATTTGTCAAGATAAGAGATTGAGTTTTTGTCAACGGAACTCCTGAATCCCCGATCTGCGATTTCTCAAAATAGGTAATATCTCAACACGTCACCTCCTTAAATCAGACAGTCCACAACTGCTCCGGGGTTTCCACCCCAGAAAGTCTCGATCCCTTGTCACCAGGACTCCCGATCTCATGATTCCCAATTTCCCGAAATGGGAGATCTCACGACGCGTGGCCTCTGTCAATCGGACGGCTCAGATATATCCCAGGGTTTTCACCTTGGAAAATCCCAAACTCTTGTCAACAGGAATCCCGATTCCTTGATTTTTGATTTCCTGAAATGGGAGATCTTACGAAACGTGGCCTTCGTCAATCGGATGACCCAGATCCATCATGAGATTTCCACAATGGAAAGTCCCAATATCTTGTCAACAGGATTCCCGATTTCTCGACTCCTGGTTTTCCGAAATGGGTGATCTCTTGACACGTGGCCTTCGTTAATCGGATGGCTTAGATCTATTCTGGGGTTTTTCACCCCTATACACTAGAGTCTTAACCCTCGGGTAACTCCTGACAGATCCAACAACTGTCGGGTTTTTCAGCCGAGATCTGACGGCTCATATTGGTTCTTACCCGTGCATTCTTTCATGACTCCCTGGACGTGGAAAAGATCCACGGTCCAGATACTCTCATGGACCTTGGAGATCTACGATCCTAAAATCCTTGCTGCCCACGAAGACATAGAAAACAAAGGGGTAAGGCATTTTAACACCTTACCTTCTCCTACCAATCTAACGGTTGGGTGTGTCTGCAGATTTCCCGACCGAATCCCATCCATCGATCAACACCTATCAGGGATAAGGTACTTAACCTTCCAACTTCTTCCTCTGATCTGACGGTCTTGAGTGACCACAGATCTCCCGACAGGACCTCTTCCGTCGATTCGATACTTCTTCCTTATACGGTCATCTCGGGTTTTCAAGAGGATAGTTACTCCTCGTGCAGGGTTACGAAGGTCTTACGCCTTCACATTCTCTTTCCCAATTCTTGATGGGATTTTCAAGGAGGGTATCTCTATGGGGAGGTTTACCCAGGGTGCTATCTGAGGCATATACAGGTACCTTTCTCCCACAAATCAGACATGCAGTCTGAATTAGGTCGGTAAGCATATAAATAGAAATTCATGAGGACATAAGCCATAAGTAGTATTTCCATACAAATATACAACTACTAGTACTGATCAGAAAACCATACAGACATTCTTATAATGAAATCATTCATAGTTTCACAGCTTATGAGCATAATTATCAGAATGCATATATTTCAAGATGCCAAAGGAAAAACACTTATCAGAAATAACACCAGGGGTTAAGAAACTGCAGAGAGGGGTGCTTGTTTCCACCCAACCGTAGGCTCAGCGACTCCCAGTGGATTTACCACTAGCCACCCCCGAGCTGAGACCACGATGCGGTGAGACTGCGTCTCTGTTTACCAGTGACCAGGAGTGAAGGTTACTCTCCTTCCCCTCTGCTCTCACTCACTCTGCATAATGCCAGAGTTCTCCCCTCACGTCTGCCCCCAATCGCTTCTACCCCACGCCTTATCTTCTTGCGATGTTGCATGTGGCATGATTTCCCTCACGCTGGCCAGTCATGATGGCTCTACGGATGGGTGGTTCACCTCCTCATCCCTCATAAATTCTTGAGGAGCCATCTACCTACCAACCTGAGAGACATTTAATTCGGGGCCAGCGAGATGCTTTTGGTTCTCTGCGCCAGTGAAGTCCAAATACGGTATTAGTTCTCGGTGGAAGTTAACGCCACCTTTCCAGGTGCCTTCCACTGCCATCGTGGTCTATTTTTCTACACATCCCCTCTCAACAGTCCTGCAATATAAATTCACAATGTTATTCACATTTATTAACCTTTTCCACAAGGTCCATTTACATCACATATTCACATTTATGAGTTTGCCACAGTTCTTGGCCAGTCCAGTTATTTTTACAAACTAGGGGAAACAGGGTGTTACAATTCCCTCCCCCTTAAAAAGGAACATCGTCCTCGATGTTCTTATCTATTAACATGAATTGCATGTACAAAAGTAAACAAAATTGGATATGCATGTCTCATGGCATCCTCCATTTCCCATGTAGCCTCATCTGGGCCAAAATGTTTCCACTGCACCTTGACCTGTGAAATGGTTCGGTTCTAGAGCGGGGTTTCCTTTCTGTCCAGTATGCATTGGGGTTCTGGTAGAAATTATCCCTCCAGTTCCACCTGGATCATAGACCAGTCAATTATATGATTAGAATCATGTACATGTTTCTTCAATAATGAAACATGGAAAACATTATGTGCTTTTACTGTGGGAGGAAGTGCTAGCTGATAGGCTACAGGTCCCACTCTATCTAGAACCTGAAAGGGTCCACAATACCAAGGTGCCAACTTAGCACAAGCTCCCATTTTCAGGGAACTCCTTCTGGGCTTAATTATGAGATATAAACGGTCTGCCATTTTGAACTCTCTTGGGGTTCTCTTTTGATCAGCATAACTTTTCTGTCGGTTCTGAGGGATCTTCAGATTTTCGTTTATCTGAGTCACTTGTTGTTCCATTTCTTTCAACATGTTGGGTCCAAAAGAAATCCTATTTACAGGATTACTCCAGCTGACTAGAGGATTACACGGCCTACCATAGAGGACCTCGAAGGGACTCATCTTTAAGGATGCTTGGTAGCTGTTGTTGTAGGCGAATTCTACCAATGGCAGGTAGTCTTCCCATTTCTTGGGTTGATGCATTACATGCATCCTTAACATATAATCTAATATTCGATTCACTCTTTCTGTCTGTCCGTTAGTTTGAGGATGATAGGCAATGCTAAACAACAATTTGGTCTCTAAACCAGCCATCGGTGATTTCCAAAAATTGGAAGTAAAGTTTGTGTCTCTGTCAGACACTATCTCTTTCGGCATACCGTGTAGTCGAAATACCTCTTTCATGAATACCTGGGCGATATCTATCGCCTTGCAGGTTGATTTGATGGGGATGAAATGAGAAGACTTGCTCAGTTTATCCACCACTACCATAATGGCATCATTCTGTTTGGTTGAAGTTGGCAATCCAGTGATAAAATCCATGGAGATGGTTTCCCATTTCCATTCTGGTATGGGTAAAGGGTATAATAGTCCTGTTGGGTGTCGATTTTCTTCTTTAACCTATTGGCACTCTATTCATTGAGCCAAATATTTGGCCATGTCTTTCTTCAATCACGGCCAATAAAATTGTTTCTGGGTGGCAGTGATCATTTTCTGGTATCCTGGGTGACCAATGTATGGTCTTTTATGTAGTTCATCCATAATGAACATCTTCAAGTAATCACAATTTGGAATGTACAGTCTATCTCTGTAAGTGAGAAGACCTCCTTCTGTCATCTGGTAGCCTTCATATTTTATTCCAGAGGGTTCTTGCTATAGGTACAAGGTCACCGTCTGAATGAAGGAATCTGTTTCTTGTGCATTTCTGACTCTGTTCTTGTCATCTGTCTCGCAGGTACTCACCGCTGCCAGGTGAATCGTTTTCATGCTTCTACTAAGGGCATTGGCCACCCTATTTTCCTTCCCTTTGATGTGTTTGATTCCAAAATAAAATTCACTAAGGAGGGCCATCCATCTATCTTATCTAGTATTGAGCTTTGGTTGGTCAAACAAATATTGCAACAGTGATCCGTCATAAGAAAAAAAAATCTTCCCAAGAGGTAATGCCTCCACATTTTTAAGGCATGCACTATGGCAGCCAGTTCTAGATCATGAGTCACATAGTTGACCTCATGTTCATTCAATTTTCGGGATTCATAGCAGATCACACTTCCTTCCTGCATAAGGACTCCTCTGAGCCCTTCCTTACAGGAAGTTAGCGTGCACATAAGGAAGTCAGCTCTTGGGTCAACGATTTTCAACATGGGTGCATGGGTTAGTAGATGTTTCAAGGTTTGAAATCTTTCTTCACATTTCTATGTCCATAGGAATTTTGTCCCCTTCTTCTGGAGGGAAGTGATTGGACAACCAATCTTGGAGAATCCTTTTATAAATCTCCTATAGTATCCCGCTAATCTCATAAAGGATCTGATGTCTGAGACATCCTTTGGGGTAGGACATTCCATGATAGACTTGATCTTGTCAGGATCTACTGCTACCCCTTCCTCGGACAGAACATGTCCCAAGTAATGTATTTTCTTCTGAAAGAAGTCACATTTGTTGATTTTAGCATCGAGCTGATGCTATCTTAGCACTTGCAGCACAAGTCTAAGATGCTCTTCATGTTCTTCTCTATTCTTAGAGTAGATTAATATGTCATCAATGAAGACTAGTACAAATTTATCTAAAAATTTACTGAGTATATTGTTCATTAAGCACATGAAAGTGGCAGGGGCATTGGTTAACCCAAATGGCACTACCACAAACTCATAGTGACCATACCGTGTCCGGAAAGCAGTTTTATGGATGTCTTCACCCTTAATTCGGATTTGATGGTATCCCAACCTCAAGTCAATATTTGAGAAAATAGACGCACCTTCCAACTAATCGAATAGATCATCGATCCTTGGCAAGGGGTACTTGTTCTTTATTGTTACTTTATTAAGTTGTCTGTAATCTATGCACAGTCTAAGGGTGCCATCTTTCTTTTTCACAAATAGGACTGGTGCTCCCCATGGGGACACGCTGGGTCGAATATAACCCTTATCAATCATTTCTTTCAATTGTAATTTAAGTTCCACTAACTCAGGTGTGCTCATTTGGTAGGGTGTCCTAGACACCGGCACCGCTCCTGGTGCGAGCTCTATCGAGAAGTCAATGTCTCTTCTCGGAGGTAGACCCGTTACCTCTTTCGGAAACACATCTCTGTATTCTCTTAGGATAGGGTGTTCATCAGGGCTTGGTTTCGGCAATACTTTCTCATTTGCAGGGCTGATATTTGCCTCACTGAGACTGGTTTTCGGATCCCTTGGAGGGTTATCCTTTTTCCTTCTTTGCTCACACATTCTAAGGTTTTATGGTAACAATACAGCCTGAATTTATGAGCGGCCAACCAGTCCATACCAATCAACAAATCATATGATCCCAGGGGTAATATGTTAAGGGTTGCTTGGGTGGGGAATTCACCCAACATTAATTGGCAGATTGGTATGACCTCTGCTACCCTTCTTTTGGTGCCAGTGGCTAACTGTACCAACCATGGCTTGGTTTGTTTTTGTGGCTATAGCTTACACTTATCCATAGTCTTACGGGCTATATAACTCAAATTTGAACCAAGGTCAATTAAAACAGACACTAGATGGTTGAAAATCATACCTTCTATTTCCACCACTGAAGCTTGGTGGTCAACTTGGTTATTATTCAAGGATGCATAAATCTATGGCACACTCCTTGCCACATTATTGACTGTGGTAGCTTCCTGAATGTTATAAGCTTTTCGACTGTTTTTTTGTCGGTGTGGACAGTCTCTCAGGAGATGCTCTTCTCCGCAACCCCAACATTTCAGAGGTTCTTTCTTTGGGTTAATAGTATTCACTGGTATAGGTCCAGAAGTTTTATTTCTGTTCACCGAGGGAAAGTTCTGCTGGAGTACACTCCGGGTTGGAAAGTTCATTCTGGGATTCTTCTTGTAGTTCTTAAATCCTGAGGATTTGATCCCCTTTTTCTGAAATTTTGAACCACTCTTCTGTCTCCAGTCTCCATGAGACTCTACCCGATGTCCATATTGTTCATGACAATATGTTGCTTTTCGGTCAGTGTCTTCTAAGGTCTTTGGCTCGTCGAATTCGATTCGGTTCCGGTATTCCTTGGGTAGCCCACTGATGAAGCATTGTGCCTTTGCCTTCTCTGCTTTGATGTAGGGTACATATCTCAATAAGTCGAGGAATTTGTTGACATATTCCTCTATAGTGAGTTGCCCCAGTTTGAGTTCATAAAACTCTTTAGCCTTCTTGTCTAAATATATTTTTGACAAATACTTCCTCCGGAAGTACTTTTCAAACTATTTCCAAGACAGGTCCTCCTCGTGGACCCCTTTCATATTCTTAAGATCTTCCCACCAGACGAAATCCTTTTCGTTTAGATTGAAAGTGGCCACTCGGGCCTTCAAATTCTCTGAAAAATCATGGACTCTGAAATATTTCTTCAGTCCAAGTAGCTAGGCATCGGCTTCCTCTCCCTTCTTTATCTCACTGTCGAAGGAGGGAGGTTTGGCCTTTCTGAATTCCTCAAATTTATGACTCTTGGAAGTATTTTGCTTCTTTTGTTTTCTTCGAGAATAGGAACTGGTCCTACTGCTGTAAGAGCCTTCCGAATCGCCAGCTTCCTTCTCAGTGGAATCGTCTGGCACTGGTCCTTTACCTCTGGGGTGGACCTTTCTTGAGGTGCTTCTCTCAGTATGGCCACTGACATGACCATGTTTCTGCATCTCGGTTTCACGCTGCATTTGTTTCTCTAGGTCAGATAAGCTCTATAGTAAAACTACATTAATTTCAGTTTTCTCTTCTTTCTCTTTCATCATCCTTTCATTGTCGACCTTCCAGCTTTGCAATTCAACCATGAGAGTCCTCACCGTCTCAGCTAGATATGGAGGGGTTCCTATTTCTCTTCTTTTGTCAGACTCTTCATCCCTATTGTGGGAGCCTTCTCCCATCTCTTCGTGAGTCACCATTTTCTGCATCTGTAAATTCCCACAACTGATCGTCTGCTTGGCAGAAGGACAAATGCTGGTTGTTAGTCAAGAGTTAAATACATTTTTATAACCTGCGCATAAATTCATATTTTCACATGTATACCCATATAACAAGATTTTTTCATTTGGGTCTTCATCCTTATCTATCAGCCATCTTAATTTCAAGAGACTCTACTTGCTTTAGTAGGTAGCCATCGTAACACTAAAACAGGACAATGAAGTTCATGTCCCAGATTACAATTTCATTCTGCAATCCTTCTTCTTAAGGGGAAAACACAGATGACAATGTCTCCTTATGCAGTTCGTGCCTGAGCCCAAGCAGGCCAAGTGTTGTAACCATGCTCTGATACCACTTTGTCACATACCCACTACCTAAATCATATTTTTCTGGTCTTCTGCCGAATCAAAACCCCTAAATATCCATGGAGGCCCAACGTAAGCTGGTCCTTTCTCTCTCTCTCCATTCCCATGTGATCGCAGGTCATGATCACAGTTCAAATGAATGCAGTGTCTTTTGTATTTCACATCTCAACGCTATGGTAGTGTCAAACCGTTCGACTTTGCAACCGTCGAACCCCAACAGGGATAGCGACCAACCAATAGGGATGAATCCCAATAGGGCTAGAGAATACCCAATGAGAACAGGCCCCATCACATAGTTAAGTGGAGTACATGTGGTTGAGGGGTAAGTGCGACATGGTAGTCGACAAGACAAGAGGGGGCCCCACTTCACACGCCACACTATTTTGGACCACCCCCCCCATTAAAGGCAGAATGGAAAGGGGGGTTCAGAATCCACCTAAGCATCGTTGATCATGATGATTTAATCTCGACCGTTCGAGAGTTGCGCGTCCAATTCCAGACCCCCCCCCATTAAAGGTAGAATGACAAGGGGGCTCCGGAATGAAACCTCGGCTGTAGATCTGGGCGGGTGGACTCTGGCCATCCAGATCTTCTCGTTACTTATCTAATTGTGCATTCATGCCCCAGCTTAAAGCCAACATGTCTTCCTCACATCGGACAGTCGTTACAGACTCTTAGATTCCTTGATGGAATCTCATTCATTCATCAGGACTTAGCCACCTGCTATCATCTCATCATTATGGGTTGGGATTTGTCAAGGAAAGAGCCTGAGTTTTTGTCAACGGAACTCCTGAATCCCCGATCCCCTATTTCCCGAAATGGGTAATCTCTCAACACGTCACCTCCTTAAATCGGATGGTCCACAACTGCTCTGGGGTTTCCACCCCGGAAAGTCCTGATCCCTTGTTGTCAGGACTCTCAATATCGCGATTCCCAATTTCTTGAAATGGGAGATCTCACGACGCGTGGCCTCCGTCAATCGAACAACTCAGATCTATCCCAGGGTTTTCACCTTGGAAAATCCCAAACTCTTGTCAACATGAATCCCGATTCTTCAATTTCTGATTTCCTAAAATGGGAGATCTTACGACACGTGGCCTCCATCAATCGGACGACCTAGATCCATCCCGGGATTTCCACAATGGAAAGTCTCGATCTCTTGTCAACAAGACTCCCGATTTCCTGACTCCCGGTTTCCCAAAATGGGTGATCTCTTGACACATGGCCTCCGTTAATCGGACATCTTAGATCTATTCTGGGGTTTTTCACCCCTATACACTAGAGTCTTAACCCTCGGGTAACTCCTGACAGATGAAACGGCTGTCGGGTTTTTCAACCGAGATTTGATGGCTCATATTGGTTCCTATCCGTGCATTCTTCCATGACTCCCTAGACGTGGAAAAGATCCACGGTCCAGATACTCTCATGGACCTTGGAGATCTACGATCCCAAATTCCTCGTTTCCCATGAAGACACAGAAAACAAAGGGGTAAGGCATTTTAACACCTTACCTTTTCCTACCTATCTAATGGTCGGGTGTGTCTGTATATTTCCCGATGGAATCTCATCCATCGATCAACACCTATCAGGGATAAGGTACTTAACCTTCCAGCTTCTTCCTCCAATCTGATAGTCATGAGTGACCATATATCTCCCGACAGGACCTCGTTCGTTGATTCGATGCTTCTTCCTTATATGGTCATCTCGGGTTTTCAAGAGGATCGTTCCTCCTCATGCAGGGTTACTAAGGTCTTATGCCTTCATGTTCTCTTTCCCAATTCTTGATGGGATTTTCAAGGAGGGTATCTCTATGGGGAGGTTTACCCAGGGTGCTATCTAAGGCATATACGGGTACCTTTCTCCCATGAATCAAACATCCAGTCTGAATTAGGTCGGTAAGCATATAAATAGCGATTCATGAGGACATAAGCCATACGTAGTCTTTCCATACAAATATACAACTACTAGTACTGATCAAAACACCATACAGACATTCTTATAATGAAATCATTCACAGTTTCATAGCTTATGAGCATAATTATCAGAATGCATATATTTCAATATGTCGAAGGCAAAACACTTTTTAGAAATAACACCAAGGGTTAAGCAACTGTTGAGAGGGGTGCTCGTTTCCACCCAACCGTAGGCTTAGCGACCCCCAACAGATTTACCACAAGCCACCTGTGAGCTAAGACCACGATGTTGTGAAACTGCGTCTCTATCTTCCAGTGACCAGGAGCGAAGGTTACTCTCCTTCCTCTCTTCTATCACTCACTCTGCATAATGCCAAATTTCTCCCCTCGCTTCTTCCCCCAATCTCTTCTACCCCACGCATTATCATCTTGCAAGGTTGCATGTGGCGCGATTTCCCTCGCGTTGGCTAGTCATGATGGCTCTACGGATGAGCGGTTCACCTCCCCATCCCTCATAAATTCCTGAGGAGCCATCTACCTACCAGCCTGCAAGACATTTAATTTGGGGCCAGCGAGCCGCTTTTGGTTCTCTACGCCAGTGAAGTCCAAATACAGTATTAATTCTCGGTGGAACTTAACGCCACCTTTCTAGGTGCCTTCACCGCCATCATGGTCTTGTTTTCTACACATCCCCTCTCAACAGTCCTGTAATATAAATTCACAATGGTATTCACATTTATTAACCTTTTCCACAAGGTCCATTTACATCACATATTCACATTTATGAGTTTGCCATAGTTCTTGGCCAGTCCAGTTATTTTTACAAACTAGGGGAAACATGGTGTTACAAATAGTCCTTGTTTGCACACTACATGAACGAAAATAATTCCAAACAATGCACAAAATATACATTTCTTCAAGTTCAATGAAACCTGACATTTTCTACATCTATCCAACATGATCCTAAGGAATTCTATATGATCCTTCAGTAGACTGAACATCATCCAATCATCCAATTAGACTTCTAAGAACTCATGGATGAACTTATTGACTATTGCAACCAGTACTCTGGAAAACACTATCATGGTATTCTTCAATCCAAATTAGATAATTGGATACTGATAGCTCCCCCACTCAGTCGCAAAAGAGGTCTTGTGTCAATCCTCCCGTGCAATAATTCTTATTTAATGGTACCCCGAGAATCCATTTCTAAAATAATAAGTTTCATGGAATCCTACATTCTCCTGTACCTCAACCATAAATGGTGTTGGAAATGGGTCATGTAAGAACGTGTCATTCAACTTCATCATATCTATGTAGATCTTGATTCCTCTCGTCTTCTTGTCTTGCACCACCATTGGACTGATCCATTCAGATTTCTCTATCACTTCAATAATTCATGCATCCAACATCCTATCTAGTTCAACTTCCACCTTCTCTTTGTACATTGTATTTAACCTGTACGGGCTCTGGATCACTACCTTAACTCCTGGTTTCAATGGTATATTCATCTCTCCTAAGTCCCCTCTTATTCCCTTCATATATGAAAATGTATTGGGAATAGGTATTGGTATTCTCGTAGTATGTTTGCAATCATATCTACTGTATCATTTCTCCAATAATATCCTATCTGCACAGATGTGGTATTTGTATAGCATATGTTTCCACACTCCATGCATCTTGCTTTCATGGCCTTCAATTTCCCTCTACATACTTCATTTAGCCCTTTTTTTTATCACTTTAGAGCTAAAATTACACATTTGTTTCCATGTATGTGACCTACTAGTTAGAAAAATCATGCATGTACACGAGCTGCTCCATTACATCCTACATACATTGGGTTTAGTGCTCAAAAAATAAAAAATGTGTCAGGTTTCCATGACATGTCATGAGATCCATGATCCTTGAACTTCCATATATTGGAAACTCTTTTAATCGACCCTTCAATTCCATTTGGAGGCTATAAGTTGAGCCATATTCAATCCTTGAGACAATAATCATCAGATTAAGAGCAAAGATAATCTAGAGAAATTTCACCTCAATTGAGTATGTATCCCTTTGTGTTTTGCAAATCATATTCCTAATGCATCAATGTGAACTTCGGTCCCCATTATTGATAATTGTCAGTAGGCAATTGAGAATGTTCATGTCGGGATGTATTCCTCCTTGATGGGTACTTTTGATTTCTTGACACTAATTTCATATATTAATTCCATCTCTAATGAGTCTTTCTCGTCGATGAGGTATGTTATTTTCCGTACTTTGTATTTCAACGACCCTACTTTCCCCAACTTTGTCGTAATAATTTAATTCTCACATCGAGATGGTGATGTGATTCTCCACTGTAGAAGTTACATATCAAGCTATTCAAAAATATACTGCTGACCCAGATCCTTCCTCCTCATAGATAGACAAGGTAAATCCCATCTTAGAGCCCATATGGGTCATCCAATCATCTTATTCCCATGATTTCCTTGATGATACTTTACCTTTGGATGAATCCATATTAGAGGCCATGTCTGGTCTTGATAGGCCTTGGGAGGATATGCATCATCGATCCTATTTTCTCCCTGAGCTTGTTAGGATTGAACACAATGCATTTAGGTATACCCTGAGTGAGATGTCAGTCACTCCATGGATCTGTTACATACACATGGTATATATGTCAAAGGAAACATGGTGAACATTTCTCGTGCCATCATAATCGACATCTTTTGAACACATGGTAAAATTGAGAACATATGTATCAGTGTGTATTGTTCATCTAAGGAAATTCATATCTACATCGATCTATTCAGGGAATTCCAGGATGTATTTTATTAGTCATACGAAGAGATTATAGGGATCGACTCTAGAATTGTTGAGCATGAAATTAAAACTTATCCTAATCATAAACCTATTCGACAACATATTAGAGTTGTTAATCCTAGGAAGGCCCCTGCTATTAAGGCAGAGGTGAAGAAGCTACTCAATGTTTCCTTCATCTACCCAGTTCCCTTAATCGAATGGGTGTCCAACCCCATTCCGATAGATAAAAAGAAATAAATTGTCCATGTATGTATGGATTTTAGGGACCTCCATTCCAGTAGATAAAAAGAAAGAAATTTTCCATGTGTGTATGGATTTTAGGGACCTGAACAAAGCCTTTTCTAAAGATATAATCAAATTTAGATCAAATTCGAGGATCAAAACAAGATGATGTTTATTTGTCCTTAGGGTACCTTTGCATACCAAAAAATTCCTTTCAGTCTTAAAAATTCCATAGTGACCTTTGAACATGCCATGAAATTTTTGTTTCATGATCTTAAGAATATTGTATAAGATTACCTAGATGATCTTACTACTCACTCTCGCAAGATGTTAGATCACTCGACTCATGTTCGACTAGTATTTGAGAGATGTCATTATTATCGCATTTGGTTGAAGCCTCATAAGTGAATATTTTGTGTTAGTTCTAGTCATATTTTAGGATTCATAGTTTCTAAGAATGGGATCATGGTGGATCCTATGAAGGTTGAGGCAATAATTTGGTTTTGTCCCCCATGCAACATTCAACAACTTCAAGGTATACAGGGGAAGGATAACTTCCTACGTCGTTTTATAGTTAAATATGCCAATATAATTAAAGGTTTCATGTGTCTTTTGAAGAAGGACACTTTGTTCATATGGGATGAGCAAGCCCAAAAATCCTTCGATGCTCTTAAGAAATCCTTCGTATCAGTGTCTCTCCGAAATCCCCCAGACTACAGTAGAGAATTTTTTCTTTATATCATCGCATCCAAAGGGATTGTTGGTATGGTACTTGTTTAGGAGGATGATGATATTCATGAGCACATTTTCTACTACATTAGTCAAAATCTAGTTTGTCCTGAACTAAAATACTCTAACATAGAGAAACTAGCCTTAGCCAATGTACATGTGATTCATAGATTACGACATTATATCTTACTCTGCAAAACTACCGTGATTGCGAATATCAATCCATTTCAATAAATCCTTACTAAGCATATCATAGGGTGGAAATACAATAAGTGGATTACTATTTTTCAAGAATTTGATCTCAATTTTTCTTCTGCAAGATCCAAGAAATTGATGGTTTTTTCAGAATTGATGTGACACTTACCTAGACTGGATTAGGATATTTTTCATGAAAATTCACTCGTGGATGAAAATTTCTTCCTTATATCATCTTTGGACCCCCAGTATGGAGATATTTTAATATACATTCAAACCCTGAATCTCCCCTAACATCTATCGAGAGACGATCGATGACGGATACGTCATTAGGCTAAAAACTACCTTATTATCAGTGGCACTTTGTATCTTTGAGGGGTGGATAATATTTTTCATTGTTTTTTGAATCGTGAGGAGGATGAGGTTATTCTCAATGAATTTCATAGTGGGGTGTGTGGTGGTCATTTATCTTTCCTTGCAACAACCCAAAATATATTGCAAGCCCATTATTTTTGGCTGTCAATTTTTAAATATTGCATTGAAGTGGTCAAGAAGTGTCACCCTTGCTAGGTGTTCACTCAGAAAATGCACTCATACCCAACCCCTCTTCCCCCAGTCGTCACTATCGGTCCCTTCACCAAGTGGGGGGTGGAATTAATGGACTACAACCTAGCCTCGACTGGGGGGAACCAACATATTATTGTGGTTGTGGATTATTTTACTAAAATGGATGAGACCATGCCTACCATTAAATTCGATGGTAATACTACAACATTTTTCGTATTCAATCAGATTATATCCCGATTTGGTATCCAAAAAGATATTTTCACTGATAATGGTAGTAACTTATAGAATGAGATGATGACATATTTGGCATCAAAACTGGTGTTTGCATATGATCATTTTTCCCCTTATTGTCGCCAGGAAAATGGACAAGTAGAGGCTGTGAATAAATATCTAAAGACCATTTTGCAAAAACTTGTCAGTCAGAGTAAATATAAATAGCATGTGATGTTTTACCCTACCCTTTGGGCATACTGAACCATGGTAAATACTTCCACCGGTTTCTCACTGTTTCATTTACTACACAACGTGGAGTTGACTCTTCCTATTGAATGAAAAATCCCTTCCCTTAAGTTGGAAATCGAGCTCCTACTTGACACGACAGGTCTCGAAGAATGCCTCCTACACCTAGAGAACATTGATGAGAAGTGTCGAGATGCCTCTACAACTATCAAAGCGAATATATGACCTTTATGGTCCAATACAATAAGTTTTTTTGTCCCCAGTAGTACATTGAGGGTGGATTGGTTCTCCTTTATGACCAAGCCAAGGAACCATTGGTGGAAGGAAAGTTCAACCCCATGTGGCACAATCCTTATATCATGTGAATTGTCCTAGAGAAAGGATCATACAAATAATAATATTATCAGGGGAATATGCTAGACGAGCACAAAAATGGGCTCTACCTTAAAAGGTATTATGCTTGGTCCCTCAAACTTGGGCGTGACATTTGTATATTAGTGTATATACTTCTTTTTTCTTTTTTCTTTTGCATCATCGACTTTCTTATTGATTTTTCCCTTGGTTGGAATATGTCAACATAGTCTTCGGTATAATTAGTATTCATAGATGATGTCTGTTAACACTAAGAATCACCTTCACATTACATGGAAGGCAAGCCCAATACCCATCAGGTTATATGTAATTGTAAAATAGGTTTTTAAGGGGTCAAATGGATAAGACTCAAGATGATAATGTTCTAACTCATAAATCTAGTCTAGCATGCATGAGCAATTGAGGTCTTGAATAAATTCAATCATTAAGTAGGAGTAAATGTGAACAGAGGGAAGACTTCAGTGAGAGGAATGTAGAGGTTGATGTAAACATCAGGTCTACACAGAACCTAAGGAAGAAAAACTCTAACACAATATCTTCTCAAGTTCAAAGTTTAAGGACACTAAAGAAACAACATAACAATATTATAATCAAACATACATCATAATATCACGAAAACAATTCATGTGAATCATTCAAGCGTGAAAACTTCAACATCAGGAGAAAGAATGTTGGAATAAGAAGTTGATTTTTGTTAACCAAGATGTCTCAAATCAAGTACATAACCAGTTCACAGTAACTTTATCAAAATATTACAGTATAAGGGAGCCTAGCTCAACCATTCGAACCTACTAAAGAATTTCATCTATCTATTTATAACAAAAAACAGAGGCAATAGCTGGAGGTGCGAGCTAGCCTTCTTCCCATGAAAATATCCTATTAGTTATTTCATTTAACAGCTTAAACTACAACTGTGATATAAAAAAAGAAAATGTTGGCCACTGATCCAACCAAATTCGAACTAACTTCATCTAATGCCATGGATTTAAACCATCTCTCACCAGTGATAAGGATTCCTGTAGTAGCTGAAATAGAGGTCTCAAACACCACAAATTCTAGGTTCCCTACATTGGTCTTCAGGCCATCAAAATGTAAGGAAAACTACCTTGTCACCTCAGGATGACCTCTTTGCATATTTTGGCATAAAGAAAGGCATCCCACCCTTTGAAAATCTTTTTTGACCATGGGCTCTGCCTCAAATAGATGCATGTCCACAAATTCAGTTCTAACCACATTACCTCTCTTGTGTGAATTATTCTTCTAAGGACTCTCCATAGTTTAGGATAAGAGATTTAGGTATATGGAGTGGTGATAACAGGATAATTAAAGAGTCAAATCTCAAGTGGACAAGGATGCCCATTTACAATAATTTTCCTTAATCCAGACTGGTTGCTAGCTAGCTAAAATTGGCTATAAAAATCCCTCCCTTGAATGCATGTAGGTATGAACACTGAGAAAAATATATGATGAAGGGATACCCTGTAATGGTATTTGAAAACTAGGTTGAAACAACCTGACTAAACTGTCATAGGAGGCAGGGGAGAAACAATGTAGTTTGAGTAGCGTCTCTAGGTAGAAAATTGCACATGCAGAGGATAAGGCCTGCTAGGATACTGTGAGCTCAATGTAAATGGCAGGAAGATGTATCAAAATCAATAGACATGTGGTGATATCTACATCTTTGAATGGAGGGAAAAAACTTTTAGGATGGTGTGAGGAAATATCTCCTCCAGCTATGCAGGAACGATAATTACAAAAATTCCATGAATTAATTCTCCTTGAAATTGATATGCAGAGGAGTAAAAATGCGGAATACCTATGGAATAAAGATAGTTTGAGGCCTCAGCAAAATATCAGGAAAGAGTCATGAGCAATTCGGCCTCCGAATCCACCTCAACATCATATTTGGTAGTGTTTCTTCCAACTAGTTGAAACTGGTAGTTTGTACAACGCAACAGTTTGAGTCTTTCAAAATTCAAAAACCATTATCAGAGCTCATAAATATGAAATCTTGAAAGAATCTTTTAACCACCCCTGGCACTAAAAACAAGGAATAGATGACATCAACATCGTAACCACAAATCATGGTAGACTATGATGGACAGGGAGTGTGCTATGAAAACTGTTGATGAGTTGGCAACGATCCATTTCAAAAAATGATTGGATAGTAAGCAAAGGAAAAAGGGGACAACAAGGCAAGGCTACGAGGGCATGAGTGAGGAAGATGGAATATCAAATCAAGATGATCATGGGGTGAGTCGATCCTAGTGTCAAGTCATTAAGGGAATCAAAATATTAGTCATGAAAAAATGGTCCTAAGTCAAAAATTTGTGTGAGGATCAAAACATAAGTCATGACTTAAAATTTTATTTATCAAGGGGACCTAAACAAACACACTTTTAAAGGGGACAAGTAAAAAATTAGAATCTAAGGACTTAAGAAAATATGAAGCTAAAGGCTAAAGACCCAAGGCAACTTAGTGTGATAACAATCAGTCATCATACATGAAATTTTTCTTCTATCGCTTTGGTTATCAATTAACCCGAGGGAGAACTTGTGTCTTTAGGTGGCATTTGTCTAGAGCCATTGACGAACAATGTGGTTGAGTATAGTGTTGTTATAGAGATATTACACTATTCCATTTCACATGGTGTTTGATCTCTAGAAGTTCAACTGGAATCACAATTAGTTGTATGTCAGTTGAACGACAATTACTGTGTGTGAGATCCTACGTTACTCCGACAGTTCTTGTGGATACGAGTTTTGGAACGATACTTTGATTTTCTTACTTATAATCACATCCCTAGAGGTTATAATCATGTATCTGATGCATATGCTAATTACATTTTAGATTGGCATTTGTCTAATAGCTAAGTAAAGAAAAAACATTCCTACATTCATCCATTGTAACATATATAAGTAAAGTTGAAGAACAATTGTTTTTTATATTTCATCCTTTAAATATTTTTGTTTTCTGTTTTGCTTTTATCAAATTGAAAAACACACAAAAAATGAAATACATAAAAACCAATTTTTCTTTCCATATGAACTAATAACACAATGAAAGACCTAGTTTGAAGTGGTTTTGTCCAAGGTTTTTTAACAAATTTCCAACATTGTATCGTCTATTTGTGCCTCTGGTAGGTATATTCTATCACCGACATATAGGGTATTTTCTCAGTTTGCTTTTCATTTATGCATTCCTATTACCATGATTCATATTCCATAGGTATGAACCCATTTATTAACAACACATTACCTTCTCACTGCTACTAGAAGTGTCATTAGTAAGTGGTATTGACTTACCAAATGCAAGATACCAGATATATAAAATATGCAGAATAGAAATAAAATGCTAGTAATGGCAGAATAACAGTAAAATATCCAGCATAATCTTCACAATACACAGAAATGATATACAAAATAACAACAGAAAAGCACTTTGATTCAAAAAGCAATGTTCACAGGCCTCTTTGAGGGGGCAACCTCCAATCGAACAGAGATCTGTTACAATAATCTCCAAGCTAGGGTTTTCATACCCTCGACTCTTATTTATACTAAATATGTCTATTAAGAGAAGCATCTAGAGGAAGATCCTTCTAGAAACAGAAGCTTCTATTAGGTCTTCTTATATACGCCTTATTCTATTTTATTGAAAGGTCTTATTAATATTGACCTTTATTACATCCAAATACATTGATCTACCTATGTGCGGGTTAGGACCTTAACATGTCCGCCCCCTTAAAAACAACCTTGTCCTCAAGGCTTGAGATGTGGAAACTACTGCAGAATTGTAGCTGGTTCCCAAGTGGCATCTGCTGGAGTCATATCTTTCCACTGTACTAGCACTTCCTTGATGGTTCTCTGACACAGGCGACACTCCCGCTGGTCCAAAACTGCTTCTAGTTGTAGCCAAATGGATCCTTCTTTAGCTAACTCTAGAAGGTTGGTTTGAATTTGGCACCTGGTTCCAATCACCTTCTTCAAGCATGAAACATGAAAAACAGGATGTAAATTCGACTGACTGGGCAGAGCTAACTGATATGCGACTTGTCCCACATGCTTGAGAACTGTGTAAGGGCCATAAAATTTGAGTGCTAGCTTCTGACACTGCTCGGACTTGAGGGAAATTTGCTTATATGGTTGTAGTCGGAGAAACACCTGATCCCCTTCTACAAATTGATGTTCTGAGCAACCTTGATCTTCTTGCTGCTTTATTCTATTTTGGGCCATGACCAAGTTCTCTTTAAGGGTACGAAGGATATCCTCTCGGACTGTAAGTGTTTGGTCAACCGCCTGGACCTTCGAGGTACCCGGTAAGTATGAGAGAACTGTCGGTGGCTTCTGTCCATACACTGCTTCAAAAGGAGTCATGTGAGTGGATGTATGGTATGTAGTGTTGTACCACCATTCAGCGAGGGGTAACCATTGAGCCCACTGGTGTTGTCTTTCAGAGGCAAAGCACCTCAGATATGTTTCCAAACACTTGTTGACGACTTCTGTTTGACCATCTTTCTGGGGATGATAAGCTGAGATGAGATGCAATTGTGTGCCTTGTAGCTTAAACAGTTCTTGCCAAAAATTGCTTGTGAAAGTTGGGTCTCGATCAGAAACAATAGAGTTTGGAATTCCATGAAGCTTGAAGACCTGATCCATGAAAATTTGGGCCACCGTGGATGCAGTAAATGGGTGGTGAAGAGAACAAAAATGAGCATACATGGAAAGGTGATCCACCACCACCTTTATCACTGATTTATTCCCCGATTTGGGTAAGCCTGTAATAAAGTCCATAGAGATATCCTTCCAAATAGCAGGGGGAATCGAAAGCGGTTGGAGGGTGCCTGGAGATTTGACTGTTTCTCCCTTGTTGTGTTGACAGACCTCACATTCAGCCACAAACTTACGAATGTCCTATTTCATACCCTCCCAGAAAAAAGAACGTTTAACTCAGTCATATGTTTTGGTGAACCCTGAGTGCCCCACTATGGGTGTAGCATGAAGCTCAGAGAGTACCGTAGATTTGAGCTTGGATTGTTTACTTAAATACAAGCGACCTTTGTATCGAAGCTCATTGTGAAGCCAGGAGTACCCCGGGGGAGCCTTCGCTTTGTTCTGCAGTTGCTGGATCAGATGCGAACTTTTGGGGTCTTCCAGCCATTCCTGGTGCACAGCTTGCATATAATCAGGTACAATGAAGGAAAGAGAAAAAAGGGATCCTTCATCTTCATATTTCCTAGACAGTGCATCCGCCATGACATTGTCTTTGCCCTTCTTGTAGATGATCTCATAATCATATCCAAAGAGCTTAGTGACCCATTTTTGT
>ML783688.1:65876-82745 GCA_009831015.1 Picea engelmannii
AGCATCTAGAGGAAGATCCTTCTAGAAGCGGAAGCTTCTATTAGGTCTTCTTACATCCGCCTTATTCTATTTTATTGAAAGGTCTTATTAATATTGACCTTTATTACATCCGAATACATTGATCTACCTATGTGCGGGTTAGTTCCTTAACACCAAACATGGGTACCCTAGCTAGAACCCTTTTTTCATATGGTGCCCATGCAAAAGTTACTCCATAGGACCAGGAGTTCCTTATAGTCCCAATATGACTTTGCATTAAAACCCCAGTTTTCTTACTCAATATCATTCTGACTACTACCTATGGGACTCCCCCCAAGTCTTGGTTAAGATCTTTTCCAACTCCCAAAAAAATGAAAATATTTCCAAATGAACTTCTCTCTTTCAAAATCATTAAATGGTTTTGAAAGGACATCTATTTGGTATAAGTTTAAACTTTTTCTGGACCAATTAGACTATTTATGAAAAAGGAATACTCTAGCCTCCATTGGCTAGAAGAGTTCTCCTAGGTATTATTTTATACTTTTGTGGGCCTAGGGGACTAACATCTACAAAAAAGGACACTTGTTGAGTTAAGTTGTAATTTCATCTCATTATCCTTCTTTCATTGTTGAGCCTAATGTCAGCTCCCAATTTATCTTTATAAGCCTCTTTCCCCAGTACTTATCATCACTATCCAGGAAGTTCCTTTCATATATCCTTTGCATCTTTACACCCTTTACCCATAGAGAAAACATCGCCCCAAGTCTACATGCCCCACATGCGTTCCCTTGCATTGAGAATAGGTATGCTCCACTTCGTGGAACTAATTTATTATTTGTGACACTCATTTCCTCTCCTATATCACAACATTTCTTTTACTATGAAAACAAAAAAAAAACGAGCGGGAAAATAACATTATCTCCTATCGAAAATAGTCGTGTCACCTTTGAACATATCACAAATTATTCAATCCATTTTATCCAAGGTTTGGGTTTAGAATGACCTTAGGAAGATGAGTTCGTTACTTAAAGTCTACTCCTCTGACTAGTTATTCTTCCAATACCTATGGAGATTTTGTTGATTCCTCCTGCGTCGAATTGTTTTGTCAATGATTAGTGTTAACTCTATGCTTCCTGATTTATCCATGTGTCTCATTCTCTCATTCAAAGGAAGTATAAATCTTGTATCATCCACTCCTTATAAATATTAAATTTTCATGTCGTTCATACCCTTAGTGTATCTCAGAATCCCATGAAGTTGTTGTCCTACTATGCACCCCAGGCCAACTTTCATCATTGGTAGGTAAACTTGAACCTAACATGACAACTCCGCATCAGTCGCTGACTAGGGGTTTTCCCTCATGTTTGATGGCAAGAAATGTATTCACACATTTGGATTTGTGCAGTCTCTTGGATTCCATTATCCCTATTGGTGGTTTCCTTGCCTTTGTCGCTAGTCTTCCTCTTTGGTTGTTATTCGTAGGATCTCTTTTGTGTACTACTTACATTTGGTGCATGAGAGAGACACACATGGTCATTGGTTCGTAAACATCCTATTCATCTAATATCCTCCTAATTATCAAGATATTTCTTTGTAATTCATCATGGATTATGAGAGATTCCTTAATTCTGTCATTTCAGTAGGTCTCCTTTGATCGATTTCATCTCATCTATTCTAGAATCGAGATCTAGAGTCCTATGAGTACCTAGATTCCTGCAGTCATATGTGGAAGGTTATCCCACCATCAACAGTTGGGAATACATTATTGTCTCATGATTAATGGATTCTTCAATTGTTCAACCTCTACACCATTATTCACACTTTTTGAATGTACTCAGTGCCTTGGCACCTACTTTCATTATGGATGGGTTGTCTCGTAGTTTTTAATGGTATACCTTAATGACTGGTAATCATACGAAGTCTCAGTGTGTTTAATTTCAACTCCTCTATTCACATAATGAAGACTTGCACCTTCAGTGGATAGTGTATAAGACCTTCAGTTTACAGCAGCAACATCCCATATATGTTTTTATTTTTCATTGGACCAATACCTATATGAATTCAGTGATCATGGAATATCAGATTGTACTCCATTGTATACATATATCTTTGGTTTATTTTGATACTATACTCCACTATGTCTTGTTCATGACTATGATAACCTATGGCATATGTCCACTTTGTATTTCATATTCATGTCCATGAAAAACTATTTAATATATATCCACATGGATCTGCAGTGTAATTTAGATTGGCATCCATGTGTACAAAGTCATTATGAATTGTAATATTCTCATGAGTAACTAGTACTTCTAGATGAGTCTTCATTACTCCACTTCTTGGAATTATAATGTATTTCGTCCATCACAAATTCTCCTCTGATGTCACACAATAGGGGGCATATGTTATAGCATATTTTTCCACACTCCATGCATCTTGTTTTGATGGCCTTCCATTTCCCTTTGCAAACTTCCTTTCGTCCTTTTTTTAATCACTCAAGAGATAAAAATACACATTTTTTCCATGTACATGACCTAATAGTTATAAAGATCACGTATGTACATGGGTTTCCCTATTACATCTCCCATACATCAGGTTTAGTGTTCAAAAAATAAAAAATGTGTCGAGTTTCCATGCCATGTCACAAGATCCATGATCCTTGACCTTCCATATATTGGAAACGCTCTGAATCAACCCTTCAATTCCATTTGGAGGCTATAAATTGATCCATATACAAGCCTTGAGAAAATCATTATCATATTGAGAGAAAAAATACTCTAGAGAAATTTCACCTCAATTTATTTTGCATCCCTTTGTCCTTGAAAGTATGAACTTATTTTTTTCACCCCACAAGATCCTCATATCTTGTGATGGATAACTTCATTGACTCCTACATGTGAGATTTCCTTTGTGGAGGATTTAAGTGGTGGAGGCCCAACTGGAGGGACTTATTTTTTCGGTTCTGATATGTGTCATTATAGAAGTTTGTCACCTATGTACTTATGTTGATTACATTAATAGAAATACTCTCTTCTCGTCCAATTGATATATTGCACATATTTGTATCACTTTCCATGGGCGTATTTGTTATGTATGTTAATGGATTATGCTAATTTATATTCTAACATTATATATCATTACCACATGCTTTTGTATCTTGGTTATTGAAGATAGATTGCAAGTATAAACCTTTGGTTTTTTTTTCCGATGATGGTCTTCTTTGGATGTTCGGAAGAGGTAGGCTTCTAGACTTCTCTTGTTATCATTTCATTTATATAGAATACATGAGATTAGAGTTTATTTATGGCTGTCGTTCCATCTGTTGTGTTTTTCCCCTAGCCATAAAGAGATTTTCCCCGTAACAAGGATTCTTTGTTGTCCCAATGTTTACCTTCCACGTCTTTATCAATTTTGTGTATGTGGTAGATTCAATATTTCTCCCTTCTATTTCTCATTATCCTTATATTTCAAGTAATTGTGCATTTCTAGGATCGTCCTCATCATGTTATTCCTTAGCTACATTGTAGAATTCCAATAACTCATGTACATTCATATTGGCTCTATGTGCAGGGCACACTGATACTACCTCCATCATTCCTTATTCCAAGAAAATATTACATTGAATAGCCTATAACACTACATTTATTGCTAGAGATTCATGCTCGAATGTGAATGTCACTATGAACCTCTAGATCAACGCTTCCCATCATGTTGTCTACCTGTGCATTTCCAATTCCAAATACCAGTTATTTAGAATTGTGTCCAGTGTGTGTATACATTTGTGCATCCATTCTATCTCTGGTATTGAACTCCATAAATCGTTTCAATGCTCAACATGGCCTGTTGGCTCACTCTCTCCAATATACTTATGCACATTGTCTTCTTCCTTAGTACTAAACCTTATTTCCATGAGTCTACTACATTGTGGCCAATATTTTATCCCCTCTTTGTGTGTATCCCATTATCTAGTTGGAATCACCTTTAAGCTGACATCAAGTGATAAAAAAAATTGTTGTTTGGTTACCCGCAATTCAAATGACTTTAAAAACATATTTATATTAGTTAATCCATCATATCAGGGTGGATGACACAACTCTATTCCAATCTAGCGCAATGATTGGTTTATGTGTGCACATCGTCTAGTTGACACTTCATGCATCCTATGTTGCCAATGCTCTATACATGCTTTTGAATATGATGCACATTAACTAATACTTCTCCAACTTAGTGCACCATCCATTGTCTGGTTGACATAATCCTCCCTCTGTGTAGTCATGTTATATAAGTTGTCAATGTCATTCCCTCTTGTTGGCTCTATGTATCCCTTTCCTTCTGATGGGTCTAAGGGTGTAGTAACTTTCAAATCTCCAACCTAAAATATCATCCCCCTTATTTTTAATTTAATGATTTCATGTTTATCAAAATCCCATTCCAGTCCCATCAGTGTTGGATATGGTTGACTATCGTCCACAATATTAATAACTTCAAATGCTGCCATGTTGCACATCCCATCTATGTTCACAGGTACTACTCTCAAAGGACCAATAAGAACTATTTTGTGCTAATTTATGAGCCCTAACCGAACAAGATACCATTATAACTTGGGTTTTACCATCATCTCCCATGTTTTCTTAGGTAAAACATTCATGTCAAATCCCAAGTCCAAGATGATATTATCCACATTGTACTCCCAAATTTGCGCACTGAATTTAAATTCTTCATTAGTTCTCTTTCTGCGCAGTACCTGATTTACCATCCTTTGTGCGACAACGGTTTCCCTTCCTCATGTGAAGTGATAAATCATGTGATACAGTGTATTCAATGCAATTTCATCCTTCATTAGCTCTACACAACTCCTCAAAAATTATTTTAGTGTGATTATCTTTCCAGTTGGCTTCTCTGGTAGAACATGATCTTCAATATGGGGCACATATGATGTTTATGCTCCCCAATCCTTTCCAAGTACTTATTTTCTTTCTTTTTTATATGTATCCCTTTCCTATTGAGGATCAAAATTTGGTGTCAGACCTACTGACTTCCTTACCCATTTCTCGGTCTTCTTTCATTGATTCATTATATCCACCCATGTTCTATCTCCTCTATGCATAACAACTATTAGTCTTGGTCCCTCATTTTTCTTTTCAGCAGGCATCTTCTGCACATTCTAATTTTGATTATGGTTCTAGTTACCTTTGACCTTCCATTTCATAACTAGTTGATGACAATCTTTCGTTGCATGATCCAACACTATTCATTATGTGCACGTTGTACATGCATTTCATTCCATGACTTTCCTTTCCTTGGTGTGCCTTGTATTTCCTTTCCTTTCCTTTCCATACCTATACCAATACCTATACATAGACCTTACCTTTCCATCTCATTCGATGTTTTTCCTTTCCATTCCACGCCTTTTCTCTCCATCCCATACCATTCAATGCCATGCCATGCCTTTCATTTCCTTTCCTTGCATTTCCTTGCCTTGCCTTTCATTTCCTTTCCTCACCTTGTCTTTCCATGCCATTTCATGCCATGCCTTTTCTTTCTAGGCCATGCCATGCCTTGCCTTTCCATGCCATGCCTTGCATTTTCTTGTCATGCAATCCCTTCCTTTTCCATTCCATTTCATGCCATGCCTTGCATTTCCTTGCCTTGCTATGCCATAACATGCCTTTCCTTGTCATGCCATGGATTTCCTTGCCTTTCCATGCCATACCATGATTTGAATTTCCTTTCCTTTCATTTCCTTGTCTTTCCTTTCTATCTCATTCCATGTCTTTCCTTGCCATGCCTTGCATTTGAATGGCATGCCTTTCCTCTCCTTTACAATCCATACCATGTCTTCCCTTGTCATTCCTTTCCTTGCATTTCCTTTCCTTTCCTTGCCATACCTATACCTATACCTATACCTAGACATTTCCTTTCCTTTCCATGTATATCCTTGCCTTTCCTTGTATTTCCTTTCCTTTCCTTGTCATACCATTCCATTCCTTTCCTTTTCATTCCATGCCTTTCCTTTCCTTTCCTTGTCATACCATTCCATTCCTTTCCTTTTCATTCCATGCCTTTCCTTTCCATGCCATGACTTGCATTGTATTTCCTTGAATTTCCATTCCTTTCCATGCCATGACATGCCTTTCATTGTCATTCCATTCCCTTCATTTCATTGAATTACCATGCCATGCCTTGCCTTTCCATGCATTTCCTTTCCTTTCCATGCCTTGCATTGCCTTTCCTTTAATTTCCATAACTATACCTAGACCTATAACTAAACCTTTCCTTACCATGCCTTTCCATGCCTTTCCTTACCTTGCCATGTATAGCCTTTCCTTTCCTTTCATTTACATTCCTTTCCTTTCCATGCCATTTCATGTGTTTATTTGAAATTCCATGCCATGCCTTGCCTTCCCATGCCAATCCATGCAATTCCTTGTGTTTCCTTGCGTTGGATTTCCTTTCCTTACCTTACCTTCCCTTTCCTTTCCTTTCCTTGTCATGCCATGTTAGTCCATTCCTTCCCTTGCCTTTATTTTCCATGCCATGCCTTTCCTTTCCTTGTCATTCCATTCCTTTCCTTGCCATTCCATGTCATTCCTTTCCTTTCCATGTCATGCCATTCCACACCTTGCATTTCCTTGCCTTTCCATGCCTTTCCTTTCCTTTCCATGGCTAGCCTTGACTTGCATTTGATTTACATATATTTACTTGCCATGTAATGTGATGCCTTGAATTTTCATTCCATCCCTTACCTTTACATGTCATGCCATGCCATGCCTTGAATTTACTTTCCTTGTATTGTCTTTCCTTTCCATGCCTTTCATTTCCTTTCCATGTCCAGCCTTGCCTTTCCTTGCCTTGAATTTCCATGTCTTTCCTTTCCATTTCCTTCCATGCCATGTCTTTCCTTACCATTTCATGCCTTTCATTAACTTGCATTTCATTTCCTTTCCTTACCTATCCTTTCCTTTCCATTCTATGCCATGCCTTGCATTTCCCTTCCTTGCCATGCCATTCCTTGCATTTCCTTGCATTTAATTTCCTTTCCTTTCTTTCAACTCCATGCCATGCCATGCCTTTCCTTTCCATGTCATGCCATGCATTTCCTTGGCATTCCATTGCTTTCCTTCTCTTGACTTCCCATTCCATGCCTTTCCTTGTCATGCCTTGCATTTCCTTGCCTTGCCTTTAATAAACATATGACATCTATACAAAATATTCAAATCATTTCAATAACCATAAATATTATGATTCAAGTAAATATTGAAGTAAATAAAAATATCTCTAATTTGCGTTAAATCATGAGTATACACCCAAATATACCAATATCCATCCTTAAATTAGGGGTGGGAATATCCAAGATTAACTCTATCCTACTTTTAAAAAAGTTTTCATGTGTGGATTAATACAAAATATATTTGTAAATGGAAGATGAGATGAAAATATGTTTTTATGTGTAGTTAAATATTTTTGGTTTTGAAAATGGAAAAAAAAGATGAAAAAATAGAAAAGTGTTGAAAATTTCAAGGAATATTTGAAGCATATTCCTAAGAAGAAGGTGAGAAATTAGAATAAACCTTGGATTAATGATTTTATTAAAATAATTTTATAAAAAATAAATTTTGGCAAAGTTTGAAATAAATGGTTTAAAAAACAAAAACCATATAATATCAAATAAATCATTTTGATGTTGTTGGCCTTCCAAGTCCACTTTATAACAAAGGAGCGAATTTCTTGATGAAATGTAACCACAAACCAATATGGATAAAAAAGAAGATTAAGAAGAAGAAGGGAAATAACAGGGCCTGTCGAGGAATCTAAGGAGATGTTGGATTGTCTTTTGTCTCATATTCTAGCACTAGGGTTTCTACCCTATCAGAAGACATGGAGAGTGGAGCTAACACCTTGCATGATTTTGGATAATTGTTCTTGTGGGATTTATGTAGGCTAGGCAAATATCATGGAGAGCCTAACTTGATGAATCTTGAGCTCGATGCAATGTCTTTCTTGGAAATAGACTCAATTATTGTATTCTTTATGTTCAATGGAAGTCTTGGTGTGTGTTGATGCAAGAGTTGAATACCTAGGGTTTGAGGAAAAAAACCCTAATATGGGAATATATACTTGTTGGTTAGCAGTAAATTTGTCTTTCCATGTAACTATGTGATGCAATATGGCTACGGTTTGTAAATTCCAAGGAAGACAAGTGCACTAGTGTGGAGAGATTATGTGATAAAAACTTGGAACATGTGCCAATAAGGACTCGTTAGTGTTGATTCTATCATGTTAAAGATATTTGTTGGAGTGTGGTTGGGAGATATTCCTAGCTGAGAGGAGTTGGTCGCTAGGGTTTCTTGTTATTTTCCCAGCTACGGTTTTGAGAGATTGACTTGTACTAGCTTTGTGATAAAGTCGTGGTATGTAGTTGTACTTAATTATATATATATATATATATATATATATATATATATATATATATATATATAGATATAGATATATAGATATATACATACATATATAAGTTTCCATCTTTCCAAATATTGTGTACTTGTACATTTGTTTTTCAACTTTTGTTATCTTCATGATTGAGTAGATTTCAGTCTTTGTTGTTCATGATGATTTGAGATAACATATAGTTGAATTTATTTATTGATTTAACACATACTCGAAAGATAAAGAAGTATAATTTTGTTTTTCTAATCTATTGTGATAACACATTTTAAACTTTTTATATGCCTTCAAAAGTGTTCCATAAGGGGTGTAGCATTATTGCATTGATGTACACTCATGAGGTATTTATTCCCTTGTGTTAACATGTGAAATTAGTTTGAATAGAAGTGAAATATTATTTCCATAATTTGTATTTTAGATCGGCCTTAAGGTTGAAAGTTCATATAGAATATATTAGGGAAACTTCATGTTTGAAGTGAAATTTTGTAAGTTGCACTAATTGTCTAGGTCATGGTCTAGGTCATGGTCATGGTGTAGGTATAGGTCATGGTACAGTTCTAGGTCTAGGTAATGGTTTAGGTCTAGGTATAGGTCTATGTCATGGTCATGGTTTAGGTCTAGGTCTATTTCTAACATGTACCTGAATGGATTTAGGAGGCAAGTTGAAAATCATGATAAAAGTCTAACAGGGCCTCAAATGGATGAACCATTGATTGCATTAGATCCTAGGAACTAGGTTTCAACTAGTGGGGCCCCTCCACTATCATTCTCTTTCCCAAAAACCTATTTGTTGGGGGATCGCCATAACTAGGGTTTTGCTCAGTGAGGCACAATTCAATTTTTGAACAAGAGGTTGATTTTCAAGAACATTATTTCGGGTGATTATGGGTAGTGTGGTTACATGGGAATTGGCCAAATATATGTGTGAGAGGTTACATAACTTCGTTATGTTATCGATTTCAATTTTATTCCACGAGACCAAATTTCCAACATGTCCTTGAATGGATTGAGGAGGCAAGTTTCAAATGCGATAAAACTCTAATCGACCCTGGGATGGAGGAACTGTTAGTGTCATTGAATATGGGGAATATGTTTTCATATAGGGGGGACATTGACTATCATTCCATTTCTTGGTAAATCATTTTTGGAGGATCTCCAGAACTAGGGTTTTTCTTAATGCTTATTGCATATGTTTGATAATTTAACACCTTGTAAGGATAGATATAAAAAGGATAGGATAGGAAATAAAAGGAAATATATTTCAGTACAAGGAAAGGCAAGGCAAGGAAAGGAAAGGTAAGGAAAGACAAGGAAAGAAAATTCAAGGAAAGTATAATAAAGCAAGGAAAGGTAAGGCTAGGAAAGGCTAGACAAGGAAAGACAAGATATGCGATGGAAAGGCTAGGAAAGACAAGGTACGGAAACACAAGGAAAGGAAATCCAATGAAAGATAATAAAAGGAAAGGAAATAAACACAAAAAAATACATGGCAAGCCAATGCATGGAAATACAAGGAAGACAATTCAAAGCATGGCAAGGCAAGGCATGGAAAGGATAGACATGGAAATACAAGGCAAGGTAAGACAAGAAAATGAAAGGAAAGGTAAGGAAAGGAAATGCATGCCAGGGATACAGAAGGAAACACAAGCCAAGTAAGGCTAGGCAAGGTAAGGAAGGGATAGGAGATGAAATGCTAGGAAATCCAATCCAAGACAAGACAAGGTAGGGAAAGGCAAGGCAAGGAAGACAAGGCAAAGAAAGGTGAGGTAAAGCAAGGCAAGGCAAGGCAAGGAAAGGCAAGGCTAGGAAATTCAAGGCAAGGCAAGGCTAGGCAAGGAAATCAAGGTTAGGACAGGTAAGTCAACACTAGGGAAGTCAAGGCTACACAATCCAAGGTAATCCAAGACAATGTAAGGAAATTAATGGTAAGCCAAGCAAGGAAAGGAAAGTAAATAAAAGGCAAGGTAAGTAAAGTTAATTCAAAGCAAGGCAAGCCAAATCTAGGAAAGCTAATGAAAGGAAAGAAAGGCTAGGCAGGGTAAGGCAAGGCTGAGAAAGGAAAGGATAGGAAATCCAAGCCAATACAAGACAAGGTATTTAAAGGCAAGTCAATCCAAGAAAGTATGGTAAAGGTAATTAAAGGATAGGAAATACAAGGCAATGCAAGATAAGGCAAGGAGTGGAAAGGTAAATAAAGGAAAGGAAATTCAAGGATAGGAAATTCAAGCCAAGTAAATCAAGGATAGGAAAGGTAAGAAAAGGCTAGGAAAGGAAAGGATAGGTAATCCAAGCCAATCAATACAAGGTAGGGAAAATATAGGTAATCCAAGCCAATCCAAGACAAGGTAGGGAAAGGAAAGGAAATACAAGTAAGGAAAGGAAGGGGAACAAAAGATAAGGCAAGATAAGCAAAGGATAGGTAAGGAAAGTAAATCCAAGCAAGGCTAGGTAACGTAAGCAAGGATAGGAAATGAAAGGCTATGAAATCTAGACCAAGTGAAGACAAGGTAGGGAAAGGAAAGGCAAGACAAGAATGGAAAGGAAAGGAAAGACAAGGAAAGGTAATACAAGTCAAGGGAAGGGAATGTAAGGAAAGGAAAGGAAAGGTTAGACAAGGAAAGGAAAGCCAAGCAAGGCTAGGAAAAGAAAGGAAAGGCTAGGTAAGCCAATCCAAGCCAAGGAAAGGTAGGGAAAGGAAAGGTAAGACAAGAAAGGATAAGTAAGGTAAGGAAAGGATAGGAAATAAAACTCAAGGAAATAAAAGGAAAGGAAATAAAGGAAAGGAAAGGATAGAAAGGAAAGGAAAGAAAAGTCATGAAATAATAGGAAATGTAAGGCAAGGCTAGGCAAGCAAATCCAAGAAAAGACAAGGTAGGGAAATTTAGGGAAATACTAATAAAGAAAGGAAATAAAAGGAATGGAATGACAAGGTAAGCCAAGGAAAGCCAAACCAAGACAAGGTAGGGAAAGGAAAGGAAAGGCTAAGAAATAAAGGAAAGGAAAGGAAGGAAAGGATAGAAAAGATAAGGAAAGGCTAGGAAAGGCAAGGCTAGGAAAGAAAATCCAAGAAAAGACAAGGTAGGGAAATTCAAGGAAAGAATAGGAAAGAAAGGAAAGAAAAAGAAAGGAAAGGAAAGGAAAGCCAAGGAAATCCAAACCAAGAAAAGGTAGGGAAATACAAGGAAAGGCTAGGAAATAAAGGAAAGGAAAGGAAAGGAAAGGAAATACAAGCCAAGACAAGGTAGGGAAAGGAAAGGAAATGATAAGAAAACAAGGAAATAAAAGGAAAGGAAAGGATATGAAAACAAGGAAAGGAAAGGAAAGGGAAGGGTAGACATAGTTCCTAGAAAACAAAAAGAAACACAAAATACAAGAATACCATAAAAACCATGAAATGAATCCATAATTTCAATCATTCATAAATATGAAAAATTTGTTCAATTATTCCTTTTACATACCTATGGTCATTCAAGTATACCATGAGGATCACTTCTAATATTGATGATGACCATTAACTTCTCGTTCTTAGAGTAAGGAAATAAGTATCATACCTTTGATGAGTTCTTACTTGGGATTGTTTGTAGTTGGAGGTTTTTACCAACATTCAAGTTCATAATGTGGAATACAACTTCACCTGGTTTATAATCTTGAAATGCATAACCACCTTTCTTTCGTGTTCTTTCATCCCATGTCAAATATTCTCCATTAATAACCATCGATCCAATTATAAATTCAATTCCTTTTGAGTCTCTTACATATTGTATGGGGTCTAGTTTCCCTCTATGAAACCTTACAACCAATAGTTAGTGCCCCTTTCATTGCCTCTTGGGGAAACCTATTCATATATTTTCCCTACAAAAAATGGAGTGCCAACAGGTGAGTTGACTAAATGACCAAAGCATAAAACATTGATGCTAGTTATTCAAAATTTATTATATGGTTTCAGCGAACCTATTTGTATGATATTTGAGATGTGATCATAATCTGATGAAATATTTGATTGGTCCTCCTCCAACTGGGATAATTCGATAGTTATATGTTTACCAATGGGGAGTGATCCACGATCCCATCTATCAATCTAGTCTGTGGATTCACAATCATCCCATTCATTACTACTACATGGACCACAAAATCAAGAGATGTTTCGCATCCATATTTCAACTATTGCATTGTCTGATGTTTGTACTGAATGGAATCCATCTACATAAACCACATCCCAAAAATATCTATGTACATGTCCTTTCCTGGGCAATTGGTCTTCACAGGTTCTTGTTCTGTCTCCCATTATTTAAGAATACAATTCAACAATGGATTTTGCATATCAAATGAGGGAACTAGTTGTGAACTTAATTTCTTTCCTACGTAATTCTCTTTTGATGCATATTCCTCCTCCATCATGCTCCATTTTCCCATGCCCAAACTCTAAATATTTCCAAATATTTGGTACCTTGAGATTTTTTTGCAACATTTACAACCATTGAAATACATGAGCATTTTTTAACTGGCCAATGAAACCATTTGACCAAATCGAATGTTGATCGATCTGTATGTTCTTATCCTTAAGGTGATTGTAAAACAACTGAAATAAATGTTGTACGTATTCTAAGTCATGGCACCGATCATCGCTTATGTATAATTTATACTCCTTCAATATAAATTTGTTTTCTTCATTACTATCTATCCCATGCATGTATGTAATATGGATCATTATGTTGACTTGATCTGAGCGATAATATTGGATTTACCCTTTGAATATAATTTTTTGGTTGAAGGGTGTAGTTCTCAGCAAAATCAACAATTGATAACACAATACCAATGGTAAATGTATCTTTTCATATACTATAATTTGCATCCTTCCATTGAGCTACATGGACATCCTTAACATATTTTCATGTCTTTTGAAAAAAGTCCTTGATGAAGTCACATACTTGTACCTAGGAATTCACCAATTATATATTTTTTATTTCCTTCCCTCCCTCAATATCACATGTGACATATTTAAATCTTTGCAAGGAAACCTCCTTCCTCCCCAATTCATACTTATCACTTACATGTATTCACTTTCTTATTAATGTTATTCCACCGCACCTGGGTCATGTCCCATTTAAGCAATATTTTTGATAAAATGTACAACCCTCTAGCCTTGTACACAATATGTCATGAATAAAGTCTCTAGATGATGATGATGGAAATATAACTAAGCATTCTTTCACAAGGGTGTTATGCAATACTAGAAAAATATATATGTTTGTGTGGGTTTGTGTGTGTCATAATAATAACCATAATCAATGTGATATCTACAACAACATGTGTTAAAAATTGTGTTTATTCGAACATATCAAGGCTTTCATTTATGGAAATATATTTGGCCCAAGTGAAGTGCACTATGTACTATCCTGAATCTCTCATAGAATTTTGTCTATGTAATGTTATTTTTTTTTTTTTTAATATGGAGCTCACGGTCCCTATATTCCCTTCTCAATTTTAGTACATATTTTTTGTTGGAAGAAGGCCTAGTGTTCTCATGTCAAAAGGCTTGTACCAGTCCCTTAACTTCTCCAATTAATGGCATGTCAGAATGAGGTATCCTACCAGTGAAGGCCCACAAATCTATTGGGCCACCTCTGTGGAGGCTATCTTTTCTATTATAATACTTTCTAAAGGTTTGGATATTGCATTTCATGAGATGAGAGGTTTGTTGGAGAAAACTATGTTTTATTTTGATCTTGCTAACAATTGATTGTGACAAGACACATTGGGATGCATTACGATCTTTAGAACGACATTTATTACCATTTTTTTAAAAGCATTCAAAAGGTTTATAACAATAAGATGACTTGTTCTAAAATTTTGACGTTTTTAATGGATAAAATTATCCTAACAACAATCAATATTTTAACAAATCCAAAAATAATTTACATTTAGTGACATCATATTTTGGTTCAAAATATTCTTTAATGATTTTATAAGAATGATAACGAATAGTTTGGTTAGGTAACTTAACTTCAAGTGGTGGTATACTAATTTCATACACCTGAATGCATTTAGGAGTTATTCACCACACACTACTCAATCTAGTTAGGGATGATGAACCTGTATTCTAGCACTTTTGACCTCCTTGCTATGGAGTTAATAATGTTGTAGTTATTTCCCTTTCAATCACTATAATATCAATCTTGGGAGAAGAGTGGATGTGTATGTGACTAGTTTTTTGAATGTTTGGTTATCCAACAAGAGGAAATTCTTCACTAGAATGTTGTGCACCATTTGCCTCTCTAATTTCATCCATTTTATAATCAAATCCAAGAAAATCCTCCATCATCTGGTCATCCACAACAACTTTTATTTATGATATAGTCATTGGAGGAACAATAGAAGTATTATCTAAATCAGTCTCTATTGAACTCTTGTGGTTTTCTTGTGGTGATGAAGGGGAAATAAAAACAACATATATTTCACTAGAAATTGGATTTCCCTCTTCTAAAAGCCTACATTTTGATATATCTAACCTTTCATTTTCTCTTTCTTCATTTACATTTTCAATGTTTTTTTTCGTTTCTCTAGAACTTTATACCTCGATTCCATAGTACTTTCTTTCAATAACACCACAAACAATTTGTCTTCGTATTACACAAGAGGGCACAACTAACAATTCTAATTCCAATTACACAAATTTATCTTGGTATTACACAAGAAGACACAACTAACAATTCCAATTCCAATTGGAAAAATTTGTTTTGGTATTACACAAGACACAACTAAAATTTCCAATTGAAATTGGACAAATTTGTCATGGTATTAGACAAAAAGTCACAACTAAAAATTCCAATTTCGGAATTTTGTCTTGGTATTACACAAGAAGGCACAACTAACAATTCCAATTGGAAAACATTGTCTCGGTAGTACACAAGAAGACACAACTAACAATTCCAATTGGACAAATTTATCTTGGTATTACACAAGAATACACAAGCAACAATTCGAATTCCAATTCGAAATTTTTTTCTTTGTATTACACAAGAATAAAACTAACAATTCAAATTCCAATTAGGCAAATTTGTCTTCCAATTCTTCCCACAATTGTCTTCCAATAGCACCAAATTGTCAATGAATTAAACAATAAGAAAAAAAGAATAAAAACATGTATGTTCTTGTTATTTTTACATGAATATATAGGGTTGATTGATTAAAGCTATATATGAAGTTGAGGAATGTGTTTGGCACATAAAACTACCTAGCAGTAATGTGCATGTGTTCCTTTAACGTGTGTGCACTAAAGTGCAAACACATTCTAGGAACATGCATACATTCTTGTTGGGTAGGAATGAGCACCAAACACACTCAACTTCAAATATTTCAAGTCACAAGGGTTCATGAACACTCTTAATGCAATGGATATAGTATTTACTTTATACCAAACAACTTTAAAAATAGAGATGTATAGGGGTTTTGGTACAACTAAGACCTAAGGGCTTAATACTAAAAGTGTTTTGAAGCATAGAGAAATGGTTAGAGCACCAATATGGAGGAGAAATGGTTGTGGGGCCTTTAACACGAGGTATAGGAATAGTTCACATAGGGATCAAGTGTGGAGGGGATTAAGGGTGGAGTATATGTTATGAATAGGATTAGATGGAGCTAGGGGGTCTAGGTCATGGTATAGGTCATGCTCATGTTCATGGTCATGGTATAGGTCTAGGTCTAGGTCTATGTCATGGTCTATCTATATCTCTATCTCTATGTCATGGTCTAGGGCATGGTCATCATATAGGTATAAGTCATGGTCTCTGGTCTAGGTCATGTTCTATTTTCTAGGTCTAGGTCTTTCCATGGATTGGAATGTCTAGGTCTAGGTATACGTATTGACATGTCTAGGTCAATGCTATTTATTTCCTTTAGATGTACCAAACTTTCTATAATGTGTGATATTCAGAGAGGGAGAGAGAGGAATACATAGAGGGGCGGTAGAGAGAGAGAGTGTATGAGAGTGTGAGAGGTATAGAGAGGAAGAAAAAGAGCGGGGAGTGGAGAGAGAGTAAATGGGGTCTTAAAGCAATGAACCAGTGACATAACACATGCATTCATGGGATATTAAATAATACCTATAATTTCACTAGATATTGAAAAATATCTCCCAAAATACTTTTATTGAACACATATTACAATACTGTTTTACAATAATAAAACCCCCTACATTTACTAGATGCTCCTTTTTATACCCCCTAATAACTATAAAAATTTGGATATCTACAACCCTCCAAATACCTATAATATGTTGAATTTATTTTTCACAATTTCAAAACCCCATTTATGAATGAATGTGATAAGATATTGGTCAACAACATGATTCCCTGTGAGAGAGGAAGACAGAGGGTGAGAGAGGGGGAGAGATGAATACAAATAGAGTCTGTGAGAGTGATGGAGAGGGAGAGTGAGAAAAGGGGT
>ML783688.1:86452-96518 GCA_009831015.1 Picea engelmannii
CCTCTTTTATTTCTTCTATAACTTTTTGTCGTCTTAACCATTCTAAAATGAGTTATATGCCACATGATAAGAGACTTATATCTATGATCTAAATAAATAAATATATTTTGATCATGCTAAGTGTAATACCCCAAAGACGAGCCATGATTGTAATTATGAATGTAACATGTTTTGTAGGCTAGAGAGCCAAGTATTTATAAGATGGTAGGCTTATGTGTTGATTAGGTCAAGAGCCTAGATGTTAAAGTCCAGGAGCTAGTCTTTTACATGTAAATATTCATATTATTAATATAACAACATCATTGCATGTAGACCGACCACGAAGAAAGAGTATTGGGGACTGCACTCCACTAGGTTGGGCAAGGGAGGAGGCTAAGGGATTGAGGAAAAAGGGTTAAGATTAAGAGCCTAATAGAATAATATATTATTATTATAAACTATATAAAGAGGATATTGATTTCTCCTAAGTTTCTTTAGAGAGAGGAACGAGTTCCAAGTGAGAGGAATGTGCTCCTGGACAACCAAGTGTCATCCAACATGCCTGTAGATTTATGGGGGGGGATCCTCACCATTCTCGGGGTATTTTGGACCTTGTTGGCCATCTATTACCTCGACTCACTGATGCACTGCGAAAGCATGTAGTGAGCCAGTCCACCATTGTTGAATTCTAGAACACCCAAACCCTTGCAACAAACCCGAGTTGATACCCTTGTTTCACTTGTACCCTGTGAGTTTCTTATGTATTGTTCTATTATTACCATCCTCCATGTCCATTTTTTGTGGCTGCCATCACCATGCCCGTGGGTTGAGGAGCGGGAATGAAGAACTGGGTTGTCAGGCCCGTGGATAGAAGAAGCAGTTTTTTAGGCCTGTGAGCAACTCTCTCCAGGTGAGAGAGTGTGTTGAGGAAGTGATTTCTCCTGTAGGGAGTCTAGTGCCAGCTAAAGAGCTCTGAGAATGCATGATTCATCCTATTGTTGAAGCCCTGGAAAGGGAGGTGTAGCAGTCGATGGACTGTGTGACAATGAAGGTGTACACTTCTGGGGTAGGAAAGGCATGTGGGAAATGAGACTTTGTGAGTTGTGAGTGTAAGTGGCTCCTTGGAGGAAATCCTTCCTATTGTACTGTGAAACTTCATATTGTCTCTTCCTAGCTTAGGAATCCCTTGCCTGGTGAATTTTAGTCCCAGCTCGGGGGTGACCCTTCTTAGAGTGAGGAGCAATGTGGTCTACTGCTGGGAGGTTCGTGGAAGGTCTGCACGCAGTTGGTGTACTCTGATTAAGAGATAAGTGTCATTTCTATGATTGATGGTTAAATAATTTATTTTAGTGCATGTATTTGATTCTTGTAATAATATCATGTGTTTCGCTGCATGTATGTTTTCATGTTATCTCTATTTCTTGATGTTAAGTCTATATGTGATTTATTCTGCAAAAGAGATTTGTCTAAGGTGACGATACTTGACCTGTTGGTGGTTGGGGATGTTACAAATTGGTATCAGATCATTACCTGGAGTAGCATGGTCTGGCCTGGATGGTCGGGGATGTTACAGAATGGTATCAAAGTGTTATGTGGAGTAGCATGGCTGGCCTGGCTAGCTACAGATGTCACAAATTGGTATCATAGCATTACCTGGAGTAGCATGGCCTGGCCTAGGTGGCCAGGGATGTTACAGAATGGTATCAGATCATTTATGTAGTAGCATGGTTGACCTGGGTGGCCGCAGATGTTACACTAAGACACTCTTAGCCTACACAAAAAAAAGGCATTGTAATTTCAAGGATATATTGACTTTCATAATTTTAAAGAAATACAAAATTAATATTATAAATTTCCAAAAAATACACTGCACTATAACAATGGGTTCTCTACAATTATACAATTTTTTGGAATGAAATTCCATCTCTAAGGTACTCAACACCTATACAAACAGAAACATATACCTTATATTTTTCTAGAAAAATAACATACCACTGATAGAAAAAATCAAATTTCACATAGTTATTCACAATATATCTGAACAAAAATTGTATATTCAGAAATCTAATTCAATTTCATATGTTTCATATTTTTAGACCATATTGAAATTCATTGTAAAAGTACCTTGAATAATCCCTCCAAGTTAACAGATTGTTTTTTTTTTTATGTTTTCAATGCCAATAACATGTCATGAGATACCATCATTAGCTTGCATTCACCATGACCCATAACCTCTCTCATGGATATTATCGATAAAATGCACACCCATTTCTAGGGTAAAGTTGTGTGAGCATGGGGCATTGAAGAAGATATTTTAGAAAGTGTTGGATCATGAAGAATGAACACATGGGATATCTCTTCGATATGGAACTTACACATAGCCTTTGGAAAAAAAATCCAATTCATTGGAGACATATAGAATCTATAAGGTGCACACTATCATAATGGGAATTGAAATGGTTGAAAAATCACATCCATTGATCTCAGAAATGGATGGTATAGGTCACATAATCATTGCCATGTTATATAGATTACCTTGAACCTAGGTTCAGGTCATGTATCGATTTATACAAGAAAATAAAACCGTTGGGACGACCAAGAGAAAAGGGACTATTGTTGGAAATCCCATAATACAAGACGTTATTGTTAGAATTCCCAATACATATGAAGGTGATGATTACTAGCTAAAATTTATAATCACCATTACCAATGTACTATCACACGTGATAATGAAAACAAGATGCAACGAGTTTCTCTAAATCCACGTAGATAAGTCATTTAAAAATATACCCAAAAATATACAATGAAATATAATGGAGAATTAAACCATAGAACATAACGATAAAACAACTCAATGAGACATGAACTTTACCCTGGAATGCAAATTAGGAAAACCAGTCGAATGGTGCTCGATATTCTTCTTTCTACAAGTCTACAAGATTTCGCAATGCTCTCCTCCTCCTTGGATAAAAACATCCCTTTAAGCATGAGTGAGAGTAAGGAAATGGAGAGCTATGGGCTAAGGGAATCCCAATAGCCATGGCTCTTCACTTCTTATTCCTTAGCCTTCTCTCTTCTTTGTTTTGTTGTCATTTTAATTACTCTTTTCTAACTTTTTAGTTACATTGTTATCTAACTTATTTCTTGTTAACTCGCATTTTTTTAAATGAATTTTGTAATGTTGATTGATTGTTAGTTTTTTTTGCACATCCTGAGTCTTATCCACTCTTCAATATAGATCCATTTTAGATCATTTAGATCTAAATCAGTTGAAATAGAACCACCCTTTTCTTCATTTAATTTATCAATAATCGCTCCCAATATTTTGTTTTTTGTTGTAAATATTCCTGGTTGATCATTACACGTCTCTTCCTTTTCCAATTCAACTAGCCCTTTAGTTTTAAAGTGTTTCGTTGTGGGGATTTTCAAATTTCATTCAAGGAATTGGATTTCCTTGTTTTTTTCTTTTATTAAAGATTCAATTCCATATTTATCTTCTAGATGATGTCCTTAAGCAATTTTTTCTCTCTAGGTCACTGATGGTCACTATGCGATCTTTGTTTGTGGCCCTTGCTATCTTCATTTCTTGTTGCATCTTGTTTATCATTGTTTCCATTTTCTTGAAAATTATTTTTTCTTGAACCAAATCTCTAGATACCATATTTCATGTTTTTTCATGTTATTTAATATTATATCCAATTGGTATCTCACTTAAGGGTGAGTGAAAACTAATGATGGTCTGTCATGACAAATTAGTGCTAATGAAAACCTAGAAAAAGTGCAATCTATTAACTTGGAGGGATTATTCAAGGTACTTTTACAATGAATTTTAATATGTTTTAAGAATATGCAATGTAGGAAATTTAATTATCTTTTGAAATGTACAACTTTTATTTATAGACATTGTGAATAACTAGTTCAAATTTGATTTCTTCTAACAGTGGTATCTTATTTTTTCAACAAAATATAAGGTATATGCTTTTTGTTTGTGAAGGATTTGAGTATCTTAACGGTGTAATTTTGTTCCAAACACTTGTATACTTGTAGAGAACTCATTTTTCTTGTGTTGTGTATTTTTTGGAAACTTTTAATATTAATTTAATAATTTTTTTAAATTATCAAAGTCAACATATGCCTGAAATTGCAACGTTTTTTGTTCATGTAGGCTAAGAGGGTCTTAACATGTCCAAAACAATTTTTTTTAGTTCGTAGGTATCGATATCCTCTAGTGTCATTGAGAAATGGTTAAGCTAAGAACAAGTTATAGTATAAATTAGAGAGGTATGTATTCAAGGATTTTTATATATGTGAAGAAATAAATAGATTAAAAACAATAAACAATATTAATATATATATATATATATATATATATATATGTTTCAAACATTTATAGTTGACGCGATCTATGTTTATAGTTTCATCACTAACTGAATTGTTTAGCCTATAGAAAAATAATTTCAAATACAAAGATATAGAGGGGTATTCACAAAAATGGACGTTTTTATCAATTTGTAGAGAGAACCAATAGGTTTGTCATTCTGAACCTAAATACGAGCCAACCAAGTGAGCATACACCTTGTCAATCCCACCCAAAAAATTTGAATTCAAAAGAACGTGTGCCCGTTCTTAAGAGTGGGCACAAGCTATAGGAGCGCACACCCATTGCTAGGAGGATAATGCGCATGCACTCTTATAAATAATTTCCTTCTCTATCTCTCTCCTCCCTATCCTACATATATCCCCCCCCCTCTCTACCTCCCTCTCACTCTCCCTCTCTACCTTCCATGTATGTCTCCTTTTCCTCCCTCGCTCTTTTATACATGGTAATACCTAGACATGGAAAGACTTAGACATCACAAGCCATGGAAATACCTAGAGCTATACCTTACCTTGACATGCCTCAAACTCTCACACCCACTCCATCTCTATATCCTCCATATTCATCTTTCTCTCTCTCTCTCTCTGCTCCTTTGTCCCTCACTCCCCTCTCTCTTCCACCCTTTCTCTCTCTCCTAATTGTTGGTAGTCTCAGTCTCACTCTCTCTGCTCCTTTGTCCCTCACTCCCCTCTCTCTTCCACCCTTTCTCTCTCTCCTCATTGTTGGTAGTCTTAGTATCACTCTCTCTTCCCCTCTTTATATCTCTATTCCCCCTATCTATATCCCTTTATATCCTCCCTTCCTCTCATTCTCTCTCTACACCCGTTCTATGTCTCTCTCTCTGCTTCACTTCCTCTCACTATCCCTCTCTCTACCCCCCTCTCTTTCTCACTCTCCTCCATATCACACTATTTCTCTACCCATTCTCTTTAACGTTATCTCTCCCCCTCTCAAAATCTCATGCACTCTCTCTTCCCCCCCCTCATCCCTCTCTCTCTTCCCCACAGTATCTCTCCTCTATCTCTCCTACACCTAGCCCTCTCTCCTACAATTACCTCTCTATATACCCCCCTGATCCAGATTATTTTCGGCACAAAATGAGAGCAGAGATATAATAAATAAATGCAGAGAGATATCACACATATTCAATAATATAAAAGAAATGTATCATATATTCAACCATAAACATAGATATATAGTAATACACGATTTCTATTAATGAAAGAAATGTATAGAGACTGTAAAAATAGAAAGTGAAAGACTCGCTAGAATGGTGGTAGCTTATCTTCGAGAAGAGATGTGATGACTACTCACATTCTCAAGAAGATTATTATAATGAGGCTCTGTTGGCAGGCAATTCACATTTTTCCACTGTCTTACAAGTTTCCTACACCAATGTTTTGCAAACATCAATTGTTCGTCGCAATTTTCAAATAAACGACACCTTTATTTTTGCGACATTTGCACATTTACCTTCGTTTTTGTTTTCACGACTGTAAGCATGAAAAATTGGTCTTTTGTAGTTGCATTAAAATCATTATTTGAACTTTCGTTATCCTTCTTGTTGATATGCCCATTACGCTTACATTTCACTTATCATTATGCAGCTGGCAAAACTTTCAAACTGTACTCATTGGACATTCTTGGATTCATTGAGTTTGTAATGCATTGGCATTTGGATTTACATGTTATTTCATCAAATTACTTTGCACATTGGTTTCATAAGATATATAGGTGTTATGGTTAAACCCTTGAAATATTTCATTTGACATGATGCCTAGTTTCAAAATGCATTGGTACCTCGCTTAAACTCTTTATATGAATTGATACATCGTATGTCACATAGTCAAAAAACTTGGTATTGATTTCAATTTGGATGATTGGTTTTAAAAACTATGGCATAATGTTGATTGCGCGCATTGGTTTATACACTTACCATTGGTTTCATTGGTCGGCCAAGTGACATGATTGTTGAACTATACTATAATGGGTAGAAGAGCTATAAGCCGGTGGTTGGACCTTGGCAATAACTATTATGCATGGTAGAGATAAGCTCCACCACCTTCGCACGATGACATTAATGTCTATCCCTTATCCCTGTTTCACCTCTGTTAGCTCGGGTAACCCTTCGTGCACTCTGCTCCTGTGTGTGCTATGATCCAAACCCTGGCTCATTCACCGTGTGCTCGGCTCCATGGCAACGGTGGTGCAAATCGAGCTGAACGGTAGCCAAGCCTTTCTACTGTTCGACAATGCCCATAAAGACTTAGAGGATAACGGTTGGCTCACCTTCGTGCAGAGGTTTGATGGTTTTAACTTATTTGTTACACAACAGTTCGCCCTGACTTTTGATGGCTGTAGAGCCAAGGTGGGTGACATCCAGTTGGAAATCAATGAGGAGTTTATTAGTTCTGATATAGGGTTACCATCCTCGGGACAACGTTGGTTCAAAAATTATAAGGTCAAGGAGGTGCCATGGCCACTACTGTTTGTCTCGCGAAAGGTCACATCTTGTGACAGAGGTATGCCCATATCTGCACTTAAACCACGTTGGCATGATATTTTGATGGTGGTAAAACAATTCGTGACCTGTGAGGGTTAATATGGACTCGTTTTTCTCTACCACCTGCGTTTGTTAATGAATTTTATGGGATACCCGTTGAATATGCCCTTTTATTTCCAACGTAGCCTGTACAAAATGTCAAAAAGGTTTAAAAGGGAGAAGGCTGATAGTAGCCTGTTCCACCATGGACTTATTAAACTTATCATTGTTTATCACTTAAGTCTCCATGGTGATAGCTGGCGAGATTTTATCACTCGAATTGGTTTTGATGATACATACCCTGTCCAAATTGACAAGCCTGTGGTTAATGAAACCAAGGTCGAACCACCTGTGCCCTTCCATGTCCTACTTCCTTCTCCTAAACCCTCGGTCGACCCCGATATTTACTTACCCGACGTTATAGCAGAGGAGGCTGAGGCTATAAAAAATCATGTGAGAAAAAAGGCCAAGGAAAACCCTACTGTTGATGCCAAGGGTAAAAAGAACGCTCGGCTTATTTCAAGAATGGATAGAAATAAACCTAAACCCACTGCTGAGCAAAAGCCCGTAGTCCTTAGCGAGGATTCAGACTCTGACATAGAACGTTTCCTAGCCAGTGAGTACCCTTACTCATAGGGTTTATGCCCCAAGCCACCTTATGATTTCATTTCTAATCTTCCCCCTTGCCTAAAGAATAATCCTAGCTACCATGGGATCAAATTACCTAACGAAACCCTCGGCAATGTAACCAAACACTCACCTGCACTTTCAAAACCCAGACAGTCATCCTGTGACCAATATGATTTGTGGTTGGAACGATACTACATCGACGTTGCCCTACTCCAATCGAAAATCCAATTATTAGAAAATCAAGTTGCAGTATTGACCAGCCAAAGAGACAAACTTCAAGCAACTAATACGAAGCAGAGAACCACTGGTTCCATCATTTTCAAGAATGTTGAATCAGCCACAGCTGTGGTCAACTCCAAATAGTCATGATCAAGCTGTTTGCTCGCCATACAGGTATGAATTTTGATATCATTTTGGTTTTGTGAATGACCAGGATTAATATAATGATGTAACTTTGGTTTTCGAATAACTCTGTCTATCCTTTGAAATGGATCTGTCATAATGTTGTTCATCCTGTACATTGTTTTCGCACTGCTAAAAATAAATGAAGTTTTGATTTGGATACACGATTCGCTCATTCCCAGTTTAGCCACTGATAGATTCTTATTGGATTTGATTTCCTTTCAATTGGATTTGTTTCGTATTTAATCTGAGCGAGAGGTTTTTCATGCTAGACTTAGAATATGATCATGTTTTGATTTGATTTCATTATGGTTAGTTTGTATGCTGTGATTGTCAAACGATTTCATGAGTTTGGTTGTTATGATCTTTTAATATGATGTCTCATATAATTTTCTAAATCAGGAATACAAATCTGATCGTTTCCGAGTTGGAAAGAATGACTCTGTTTTTATGGAAAAAATACTCTCATTTAAGTCTGTGCAAATGATATTCACGCCCGAATCATGGAACGGTTTCGATCCACGACGACTATGTTAAACCCTAGCTGTTTGATTTGCTTGATTGGATTGATGTGTATCTTCAGTTAATAAGATCGATTTTATGAGTTGTATTCGTATAAAAAATAGACTTGATTACAACTCTGATAGTTTTAATTTTCAAATGAGTTTGTTAACTCAAATCGACCTATGTTATTGCTGTCAAATTCGTACAAGGAAATTCAGGTAAGGCGTTTCCAAATGAATTCAAGAAATGATTTCGTGAATGATTTTGTTTGCCCCAGTTTGCAATAACGAACGATTGGACAACTCTTACGAATCCTGTCATCAGTTGATTGATCCTGTTATGATTTCGTTAATGAACATTCACGCACCAGTTGTGTTTTAGTTCGCTCATGGCATGGATCGTTTGTTATGGCAATACAGTTATGTTGATTTGAAAATGAGTTCATTTGGATTCATATGTGTCTCCTGTCTATGAGGCAGCATAACAATTGCCTGCAATTTGTTTTAATTGATTTCAAATTGATACGAAACAATTTCATAACTGTTTGATTGTGATTCTATTCACCCGACTTTATGGTAACAAACGAAACAGAGTACATGTATCTCTGTAGTCATTTGATTGATCTTGATCTTGTTTGATTTCGAATGGTATAACAATTTCAAATTGAATGATTCGTTTTCAAATAGCTATTGGATGTTAGTTGAATTTAATTCTTTAAAAGATTTGAGTTGATTTTAATGTTGATTCTGTGTCTCATTTAGACTAGCTACAAAATCGCAAGATTCTGTAGCTAGTCTATAGAATTAGATTTTTATCATTTTATTAATAAAGGATCCTTCTAACTTGTCCATTTTTTATCCTTTTCAGGTACATCCGAATTGCATTGGATACTGGACAGTCTAGGGGATATTTGTGTGTTTTAGTTTTATTTTAGGTTCCTAGTTTAGTCAGACTTGGGAGATCTTCCCAGATTTTATGTAAACAGTTTTGATAACTTCTACAGGGAGGTTTTAACCTGTAGAAGACCTTTAAATACTTATTATTTTTTGTAATAAGGATCATCCTCACTTGTGGGAGAACCAGGCTATGGATTTCTAATACAAACTGAGATAGGAGTTGATGTTCTGCTACAACTTTTGCTTTTGATAATATCAATCTTTTGTTTCAAGTTTATCCATGTCATTTGCAGTTGATTATAGACTACTTTAGCTATCATAGTCTTTTGCAGAATGATATGATTTAATTAATGTGATCCATATCTGATTTCTTTCATTACTTTAAAATACAACAATTACTTTGTTCAGTTAATGAATGACAGATTTCTCTTCTTCATCAATTGAATTATTTTGTATAAGTCTTTGCATACAGATTTATAAATCATAAAATTGTTGTAGATTTTTATGTCTTGTTTGTCCTGTAATTATAATTGAAGAGCTTTGCTGCTGTCGTTTACGAGAAGCTCCTGGAAAATTCGGTGCGGGTTTCCTCCCTCCGATCAGCTAAGACAATCATCATACACAGGACAAATCTGGAGCGTTTCTCCAGGTCAGTTTGTGATTTATTTTCATTAATTTGTTAAGTATAATATTAGTATTTTAGTTAGATATATTTGTAGTTTAGATGTGTGGTTA
>ML783688.1:96568-112003 GCA_009831015.1 Picea engelmannii
TATTTAAATCTGTAAATTGTAGATATTGTACATTTTGTGAATAAGATTTATTTGTGTTAGTAGTTAGATAGTTAATTAGTTAGAGTTAGTATAGTAGTAGTTAGTAGATTGTATATATAGAATAATTAGATTAGTTTAGTTTAGTTTAATAAGTATTTTAGTTAGATTAGTTTTGTTTGTTTAATAGTTAGTTTTAGTTAGATTAGTTAGTTTAGAGTAGTTTTTTCTTTTTTGTTTTCTTAGGACTTAGATCGGCTAACAGAGCCGCTAAACCCATCAAGGTGGTTCATCCCAAATAACTTGGGTTATTAGACAACCCCGGACCGGTTCCACTCTCCTAGTTGACAGACGGTCACTTTCGCCCGTCAACAAATGGCACTAGAAGGAGGGCCTGAATTTAATTAATGGCACGAGGTGGTCACAAGACTCCTCCTCCACCTAATAGCTCACCTATAGTGACTAGAAGCCATTCAAATGATAATATTCCCCTTCAGAGAACAACTACTTCAACCAACGATCCACAGATCACAGTTGAGCCAGCAACCCCTAATCCTACAAGTGGTGATATACAAGAGATTATCCGTCAATCTCTTATAAAAACACATAGTGCCTTAGCCCGTTTGAGGAAACCTAACTGACCGTGGGGCCAACCTTTGGATTTCTCTAATATTAGAGAACAATTAGGTGATACTAACCTCACTGTGAATCCTTCAGATCTAATCTTAAATCCTGCTGCAGGAGGATCTGGGATACCCCCTTCACCACCTCCATCATCTCCTTCCTCTTCTGGAGGAGATTCCTCTGACGAAGGCAATTCCCCTTCTCAGCCTTCCACACCCACTACCCCAATGGAAAATCAGAACAACCCTGCTAGACCCTGGCTTGATCAGGATGTCGTAGCTATTCCTGGAGCTCAACATCCTTTACCTAAACACCCACATAAATGGCTTCCCAAGTTTGATCATGACTCAAAACAGATCGCTGAAGATCACATTAAAAAAGTTTATGTTAGCCATAAGACTCTGCAATATCGAACATGAAGATGTTTTCTGTAGGTTGTTCCCGTATACTTTCGAGGGTAATGCATCCACTTGGTACTTTTCCCAACAACCCCATACCATCATGTCTTGGGAAAAGTTCGAGTCATGTTTTTTGGAAAAGTTCGGAGATGGTAAGCCTCCGGAAGTCCTAGTCATGGATCTTTCTAGCTTAAGAATGAACCCAAAAGAAAAACTTAAATACTTTAATCAAAGATTCTTGACACTTAAAAACCGAATCCCTGCAGATTCTATGCCTTCTGAGAGTCTTATAATAGCATACTACACTAAAGCTTTGCATCAAAGTATAGCTATTTAGGTTAAACGATCTAAGAAAGCCACGTTGTTAGAAGCCTTCGAGGAGGCCATCCATATTGAAAAAGACATACCTAGTCTTAAAGACTCTACTAGCAACAAAACTTAGACTAGGGCTTCTTCCAAAAAGAAGATCGAAATCCTACCCAGACCCACTCAAAGTAAAACACAACCTGAAAACTCCGATTTAGAAAACTTAACCAAAGTTGTTCAAAAACTGTCAAATCAAGTTATAGACTTGAAAAGGTCGACCGAAGAAGCTTCTTCGAGCAAAGGGCCTTACAAACCCCCGTTCCGGAAGCCTTTTGCTACCAACCGACCTAACCCAACCACCGAAGGCCTAAATCTAGAAAGTCTGCAATGTGCCCTTCAAACAATTCTAGAAGCCCAAGATAACTTGATGCCTCCTGAGATTCCTGAGGAGGTAGTTGAAAAAGAAACAGTTCAAGAAGAAGAGTCTTCTCCAAACATTTTTGGACACTTCTTGGATAGCATCTTTCAAGCTAACTTCGAGACAATACATCCTTATAATACCAGGAGTAAAACAACAAACAAACCTTCTACCAAAAACACCACAACTTCGCCTCCAAACCAATCTAAATCAGCTGAGACTAAACAAAGTAATGCGAACCCCAACTTAGATTATGATGTAGTTGAAGATCTTAAAAAGTTAAGGGATAACATTTCTATTTATGAGTTATTGAAGTTTCCATTTCTGCTACAAACAATGTTACAGAATATCTCAGAGAATGGCAAAAATGGTAATTCTAATGGTAACAAGGTTGTGCAAAACAAAGCTCCCCAGAAGACTTCCACTAAAAATAATCCCGATCCTCAAGATAAAGGAAGCCTTCCTGTAAGTAATGTAAATAATGTAGATAAAGTAGTCGTAGAAACTGTGAGTAAAAATCCACAAGCTACTACTCTTAGTACTCGCAAAAATGTACCTCCTTTCCTATTAACTTTCGAGATCTTTAATAGAAACGTGCACAATTGTATGGTAGACTCAGGGGCATCATCCAATGTGATGCTTTGGTCTATTTGCTAGAAGATTAACGCAGAAGTTGAACCATCGACTTTAAAAATCATACAACTTGATCGGACAAATGTCAAAGTTATAGGCGAACTAAAGAATGTGCTTATTAGATTATCGTCTAACCCCAAGGTTCATCAAGTTATTGATATAATTGTTGTGGATATTCCAGAAGTATATGGTCTGTTTTTAAGCAGGGACTGGTCGGAGCAGCTACATGGTTATTTCGCGATAGATTGGTCCCATCTATGGCTTCCGGAGAATGGCAAGCCTAATAGAATAAATGTGAATTGTGAGCGCTACCTTAAGTTCACAGTCACAGATTTGAACGATCCCAATGAACCGTATACACCTTCTGTTGATTCACCTGAAGTACAAGGGATGGACACCTTCTTCGGAAATTTCATGGTCGAAGCTTCACCTATCACCAATCCAAAACAACAGTTCGAGATTGTAGCATATATGCAGCCAACAGCTTCCACGCAACGATCCCATGTACCCGATGCAAATCAAATATGGTCTCTTTATTTCGACGGGTCAAAGTCCAAAGAAGGAGTCGGAGCAGGCTGCATCATTATCGACCCGGCAGGTAACAAAACATTGATGGCATGTAGGTTGGAATTTGAATGTACTAACAATACTGTAGAATATGAGGCTTTACTACAAGGTCTCAGAAAAGCTTCGGATATGAACATTCAAAATTTAACCATCTTTGGCAACTCTAAAATAGTGGTTAGACAGGTAAGAGATTCTATCCACTGTCTATCTCCGCATCTCAAAAGCTACCAGTCTGAGGTATGGAATTTAATGAATAAATTTTCCGCTTTCAATATAAATTCTATTCCTAGATTGAATAACTCTGAAGCAGACTTATTAGCTAATGTAGCTTCTAAACTTCTTCCTGTAGAAGGCTTGTCCCCAGATGCATTCTCCATTGAGATGTTGTTTCATCCATCCATTCCTGATAACATCACGAACTGGAGAATATTTGACGACGATCAACAGATTATTAACTTTCTGCACATGGAGGAAACCTTTCAAGGCGCAATAATAGACAAACGCACACACGATGACAATTTGCATGATTTCACGGTAATACCAGATCCGAGAACTCCTGAATCTTCATTGGCTATGGTAAACTCGATCCCTAAATCTGTAATTATATTAGAGAAGTTTTATGATTTTCAAGATAAATTTAAAAAGACGATCAATTGTAAAACTAATAGTTCTTCGTTATCTTATGAAAAAGTAAACTTAGGAACTAATGAAAATCCTCAGTGCATTAATCTAGGGTTGGGATGTTCTCTACAAGAAAAAGATGCATTTATTAAATTGTTCAAAGAATTTAAAGATGTCTTTGCGTGGACGTATGATGACCTTAAAACTTTCGACCCTAACATCATACAACATGTCACCCCGATGAAGCCCCAAACCTTGCCCTTTCAACAAAAACTAAGGAAAATGCACCCAAAGCTCGAACCGACCGTTCAAAAAGAATTGAATAAGCTCCTAAATGCTAAGATAATTTTTCCTGTTAGGCACACTCAATGGGTTTCTAACCTTGTCCCAGTCCGAAAGAAAAATGGGGAAATCTGACTCTGCGTCGATTTATGAAACCTTAATAGAGCGTCTGATAAAGACAACTACCCTGTCCCACCCATGGAACAGATCCTTCAACAGGTATCTAGTTCTGAGAGGCTATCCTTACTGGATGGTTTCTTTAAATACAACCAAGTCCTGATGTCTCCGCCAAACCAACTTAAAACTACCTTCCGCACCACGTGGGGCACTTATGCTTATCGTAAAATGCCCTTTGGATTGATTAATGTTGGTGCCACTTTTCAGAGAGCAATGGACATTGATTTCCATGGCTTAATCAATCAGTCCGTCATAGTTTACTTAGATGATGTGACTATATTTTCTAAAAACAAAAATGATCATCTACCTCACTTACGAGCCGTCCTACTGCAATGTCGTAAATACAGCATCTCCTTGAATCCCAAAAAATCCATCTTTGCAGTAGAACAGGGTAAACTCTTAGGATTCATTGTGTCTATTGAAGGGATGATTATTGACCCCGAAAGGACTCAAGTCATCATGAAACTTCCCCCTCCTACATCCAAAAAATCTATGCAGTCTTTCTTAGGCTAGATTAACTTCGTGAGAATATTTGTCCCCAGTTTCTCCGAAATGTTCAGGCCTTTACAGAATTTGATTAAGAAAGACACCCAATATCACTGGGGACCCCTAGAAAATCAAGCTTTTAATGCAATAATGAAGGCCATAATAGACACTCCGTCTCTCATGAGCCCAGATTTTTCTCAAGACTTTACACTCTACACTTTTTCTTCTGACTGTTCCTATGCCGCCGTCCTAACCCAAAAGAATGCCGAAAAAAAATGAAGTACCCATTGCCTTTATGAGCTCTTCTTTCAAAGGCGCTGAACTTAATTACCCAGCGATAGATCGGCAAGCCTATGTTGTTTTCAAAGCAGTTAAACACTTTTGATCCTATCTTTTGAAGTCAATGATGAAAGTCATTGTCCCCTACCCAGCCGTGAGGAACCTGTTAGTGCAGAAGGAGCTAAGTGAAAAGAGGGCCAACTGGGTCACCTCCTTGCATGAGTATGACTTAGAAATCACCCCATCTCAGATAGTGAAAGGCCAAGGGATATGCAAGTTAGTTTCTGATTCAACAAAAGGACAGTAAGAAGAAAGTGATACATCAATCCTAGGACAACGTGATCAAAGTCTAATCTATTGCGCACAAAACCCTGTTAGTCCTTGGTATGACGATATAAGATTCTGTTTTGAACATGGGTCAGCCCCCCATCACCTGGACCCCACTAAAAGAAGAGCATTGAGATTAAAGTCTACCTCCTTTCATCTAGTTAATGGTGTTCTATTTCGTCAAAATTTTGACAGTATACTGATGCGTTGTCTTGAAAAAGACGAAGCAGAAAACGTCTTGCTAGAGTTGCATGCAAGAGAAGCTGACAGTCATTTTGGCGGTGACACCACTGCTCATAAGGTTCTAAGAGCTAGTTATTACTGGCCCACACTTTTTAGAGACGCCCATGCCTTGTGTCGTAAATGTATCATCTGTCAGAAAGCATCAGGGCGGTTACAAAAACCAGCCTTTCCTTTGCAGCCCGTTTCAGTAAATTCTCCTTTTCAGCAGTGGGGCCTTGATATCATAGGTCCAATCAACCCTCCATCCTCGCAATAACACAATTTTATTGTGATAGCCACAGATTACTTTACTCGATGGTCTGAAGCTGCTGCGTTAAGAACTGTCAACACCAGTCAGGTAATTACCTTTCTAAATTCGAATATTATCACTCATTTCGGTATCCCTGACTGTTTAGTTTTCGATAATGCTTCTTACTTTTCCTCTCTTGAGATGAGAGAGTTCTCTTTGGAAAAGGGAATTAAGATGAAGTATTCTGCTAGCTATTACCCTCAGGGCAACGGATTGGTAGAATCGACAAACAAGAACTTGATCAAAATCATCAAGAGAACGGTGGTTGAAAATCACAAAAATTGGCACAATGCACTGCTAAACGCGTTGTGGGATAATAGGGTAACACCAAAAGTTGTTGTAGGTAACTCCCCCTTTTTTCTCGTCTATGGCGGAGAAGCAATTCTTCCACCTCACATTCTTCTTCTTTCACTTCAGTTGTCACAGAAAGTCCAAGAAGAAGATTGTCCCCCTTTAGAAAACTGACGCTTTGATGAAGCTAAAAGAGGTAAGAGCCCAAGATAAACGTAAGTTAGATCAACATCAACAATTGGTTAAAGGCTGGTTCGATTCTAACTCTGCTTCTAATAGGAATTTTGAAGTAGGTGATCTCGTCTTGAAGTGGGACAAACCACACGAGGGAAAGGGAGAGCACACAAAATTTCAAAATTTGTGGCTTGGACCGTTTTTAATTGCTGAAAAGTTGGGTCCCAGTTCCTTTCGATTGCAGAATCTTGAAGGGAAGATTGACACCTACCCGGTGAATGGCCAAGCCCTAAAAAGATACTTTGCTTGATGATAACCCTTGTATATTATGTACATATTTTTCTTTTGTTTGCTTTTTGTTTGTTGTTTTGTTTTTGGTTTTTCTTTGAATTTATCACTTTGTGTTTTTGGAAATACACATACCTGTACACTGAGCTATTCAAAAAAAGACAATAGAAAATTCCTTCCCTAAAATAACTGCTAAGAAAAAGGTATAAACATCAATGGTATATTTTTGAAATTTATATCTATGTTGGAAAAGTCTTGTTTAAAAGAAGATGGCTGATTTGGATCTCTGAGTAAAGATTGTCATGATCATCCATTATCTTTTCACGTTGTCCCTATTCCGTAAAGGAATGACTCAGAAGACGTCTCCCTGCCTTAGGAAGTTGTTTTCATAAATAAAACATCTCTGGATCTAAATAAAGGACAGTCCTAAAAAAATTCTGATGAGGTCTGAAAAAATATGTTAAAATATCATGATTTTCAGTGCCACCCGGCTCAACTATATATCTATGAAAAAACAAGACAAAATAAATTATTAATAAGAGCTGTGGGAAGTGCTTGTAAACCCGTCGGGATGCTGAACAGGTCTGCTGGCAGCGGGTAAATGCATGCATGGTGCCAAGATAACTTCACCGGGGTACTGAACAGGACTGCTGGCAGCGAAACAATGTCGGGTATATGAAAATTTGCAAATAAGAATCCTCTCAATGTCCTTTATTCTGATCTAGAACTTCTTGGCAGGATACAGATGTCAGAGTGGGTTAAATGGAAACCCTGTCGAGGCTGTGGACACCTACTGGTAGAAGTGGCTATGTCAACAATATTGGAGATTTTATCTTTAATATCGTGATTCACTGGTCTTAAGACTGTTATCAGTTTTCATCTTTTAAAACACTTCTGGAATGGTTGGTAAATGATGATGTTTGTATGATTTTCTGGTTGTTATTTTTGAGTTGGAATTATCTTTGTTGTCCTAATCTGAATTTGTTCCTTTCGGCAGAGATAAGTGTTTTTACCAATGCATCGCCATTGTTGGCAGCCAAATCACATTTTTCCACTGTCTTACAAGCTGCCTACACCAATGTTTTGCAAACATCAATTGTTCGTCGCAATTTTCAAATAAACAACACTTTTATTTTTGCGACATTTGCACATTTACCTTTGTTTTTGTTTTCACGACTGTAAGAATGAAAACTTGGTCTTTCGTAGTCACATTAAAATCAGTATTTGAACTGTCGTTATCCTTCTTGTTGATATGCCCATTACGCTTACATTTCACTTATCATTATGCAGCTGGAAAAAATTTCGAAATGTACTCATTGGACATTCTTGGATTGATTGTGTGACTTGGTTTCATTGAGTTTGTAATGCATTGGCATTTGGATTTACATGTTATTTGATCAAATTACTTTGCACATTGGTTTCATAAGATATATAGGTGTTATGGTTAAACCCTTGAAATATTTCATTTGACATGATGCCTAGTTTCAAAATGCATTGGTACCTCACTTAAAATCTTTATATGAATTGATACATCGCATGTCACATAGTCAAAACACTTGGTATCGATTTCAATTTGTATGATTGGTTTTAAAAACTATGGCATAACGTTGATTGTGCGCATTGGTTTATACACTTACCATTGGTTTCATTGGTTGGCCAAGTGACATGATTGTTGAACTATACTATAAACCTAAACCCTACTGTTGATGCCAAGGGTAAAAAGAACGCTCGACTTATTTAGAGAATGGCTAGGAATAAACCTAAACCCACTGCTGAGCAAAAGCCCATAGTCCTTAGTGAGGATTCAGACTCTGACATAGAACGTTTCCTAGCCAGTGAGTACCCTTACTCACAGGGTTTATGCCCCGAGCCACCTTATGATTTCATTTCTAATCTTCCCCCTTGCCTAAAGAATAATCCTAGGTACCCTGGGATCAAATTACCTAACGAAACCCTCGGCAATGTAACCAAACCCTCACCTGCACTTTCGAAACCCAAACAGTCATCTTGTGACCAATATGATTTTTGGTTGGAATGATACTACATCGATGTTCCCCTACTCCAATCGAAAATCTAATTATTGGAAAATCAAGTTGCAGTATTGACCAACCAAAGAGACAAACTTCAACCAACTGATAGGAAGCAGAGAACCACTGGTTCCATAATTTTCAAGAATGTTGAATCGGCCACAGCCGTGGTCAACTCCAAATAATCATGATCAAGCTGTCTGCTCACCATACAGGTATGAATTTTGATATCATTTTGGTTTTGTGAATGACCAAGATTAATATAATGATGTAACTTTGGTTTTTGAATAGCTCTGTCTATCCTTTGAAATGGCTCTGTCATAATGTTGTTCATCCTGTACATTGTTTTCGCACTGCTAAAAATAAATGAAGTTTTGATTTGGATACACAATTCCCTCATTCCCAGTTTAGCCACTGATAGATTCTTATCGGATTTGATTTCCTTTCAATTGGATTTGTTTCGTATTTAATCTGAGCCAGAGGTTTTTCATGCTAGATTTAGAATATGATCATGTGTTGATTTGATTTCGTTATGGTTAGTTTGTATGCTGTGATTGTCAAACGATTTCATGAGTTTGGTTGTTATGATCTTTTAATATGTTGTCTCATATAATTTTCTAAATTGGGAATACAACTCTGATCGTTTCCGAGTTGGGAAGAATGACTCTATTTTTATGGAAACAATACTCTCATTTAAGTCTGTGCAAATGATATTCATGCCCGAATCATGGAACGGTTTTGATCCACGATGACTATGTTAAACCCCAACTGTTTGATTCGCTTGATTGGATTGTTGTGTATCTTCAGTTAATAAGATCGATTTTATGAGTTGTATTCATATCAAAAATAGACTTGATTACAGCTCTGATAATTTTAATTTTCAAACGAGTCTGTTAATTCAAATCGACCTATGTTATTGCTGTCAAATTCGTATAAGGAAATTCGGGTAATAGTCGTTTCCAAATGAAATCAAGAAATGATTTCGTGAATGATTTTTTCTGCCCCAATTTTCAATAACAAACGATAAGACAACTCTTATGAATCCTGTCATCAACTGATTGATCCTGTTATGATTCTGCTAATGAACATTCGCGCGCCAGTTGTGGTTTAGTTCGCTCAGGGCATGGATCGTTTGTTATGGAAATACAGTTATGTCGATTTGATAATGAGTTTGTTTGGATTCAATTGTGTCTCCTGTCTATGAGGCAGCATAACAATTGCCTGCAATTTGTTTTAATTAAATTGATTTCAAATTGATATGAAACGATTTCATAACCGTTTGATTATGATTTTGTTCACCCGACTTTGTGGTAACAAATGAAACGGAGTACACATATCTCTGTAGTCATTTGATTGATCTTGATCCTGTTTGATTTCGAATGGTATAACGATTTCAAATTGAATGATTCATTTTCAAATAGCTATTGGATGTTAGTTGAATTTAATTCTTTAAAATATTTGAGTTGATTTTAATGTTGATTTTGTGTCTTATTTAGACCAGCTACAGAATCGCAAGATTCTGTAGCTAGTCTATAGAATTAGATTTTTATCATTTTATTAATAAACGATCCTTCTAACTTGTCCATTTTTTACCCTTTTTAGGTACATCTGAATTGCATTGGATACTGGACAGTCTAGGGGATATTTGTGTGTTTTAGTTTTATTTTAGGTTCCTAGTTTAGTCAGACTTGGGAGATCTTCCCATATTTTATGTAAACAGTTTTGATAACTTCTACAGGGAGGTTTTACCCTGTAGAAGACCTTTAAATACTTATTATTTTTTGTAATAAGGATTATCCTCACTTGTGGGAGAACCAGGCTATGGATTTCTAATACAAACTGAGACAGGAGTTGATGTTCTGCTACAACTTTTGCTTTTCATAATATCAATCTTTTGTTTCAAGTTTATGCATGTCATTTGCAGTTGATTATAGACTACTTTAGCTATCATAGTCTTTTGTAGAATGATATGATTTAATTAATGTGATCCATATCTAATTTCTTTCATTACTTTAAAATACAACAATTACTTTGTTCAGTTAATGAATGACAGATTTCTCTTCTTCATGAATTGAATTATTTTGTATAAGTCTTTGCATACAGATTTATCTAACGGTGAAGATTTATAAATCATAAAATTGTTGTAGATTTTTATGTCTTGTTTGTCCTGTAATTATAATTAAAGAGCTTTGTAGCTATCGTTTACGAGAATCTCCTGGAAAATTCAGTGTGGGTTTCCTGCCTCCGATCAGCTAAGACAATCATCATACACAGGACAAATCTGGAGCGTTTCTCCAGGTCAGTTTGTGATTTATTTTCATTAATTTGTTAAGTATAATATTAGTATTTTAGTTAGATATATTTGTAGTTTAGATGTGTGGTTAGAATTAGTATATTAGTGGTTTAGTTTAATTAGTTTTTGTTTTATTTCTGTTCATAAAATTATAAAAGCAACAAAAATATCTTTTTCTGTCTCAGGGCAGAAAATAAATGAGGTTTTTTAGGTTTTATTTAAATCTGTAAATTGCAGATATTGTACATTTTGTGAATAAGATTTATTTGTGTTAGTAGTTAGATAGTTAATTAGTTAGAGTTAGTATAGTAGTAGTTAGTAGATTGTATATATAGAATAATTAGATTAATTTAGTTTATTTTAATAAGTATTTTAGTTAGATTAGTTTTGTTTGTTTAATAGTTAGTTTTAGTTAGATTAGTTAGTTTAGAGTAGTTTTTTCTTTTTTGTTTTCTTAGGACTTAGATCGGTTAACGGAGCTGCTAAACCCGTCAGGGTGGTTCATCCCAAGTGGCTTGGGTTATTAGACAACCCCGGACCGGTTCCACTCTCCTAGTTGACGGACGGTCAATTTCGCCTGTCAACAGGCTCTGAAGGCCCTTTTACAATAAATAGGAACACCAAAAACCCTAGATATCCAAAAACCTAACCCTAGGATATGAAGCGCCAAAAGTCATGTGGGCCCCATTTGTGTAAGTTAGTACATCAACTTCCGAGGGTCATAAGTTTTGCATACAATCTTTGTTTTAGGCATATGATAGCTCATTGTAAAGGTATTGTCGAGGAGATTCAGTTTGGGGGCTTAATAATGCCTTTATATATCATTGAGAAGATCTATCCTGAAAAACCTTCATTTAGGCCCTCAAAATGGCCCCAGAAGTAAAAACTGCTAAAAATAGTAAATTGCCAAAATTGCCAGAAAACTATTTTGAGCCAGTTGGAAAAGGTGGGTGGCCACCAATATCCACCTAGATCACCCCCTCTCTATTTTCCTCTCTCTACCTCCCTATCTATTTTCCTCTTTCTCCCTCTCACACACTCTCTCAACTTCCCTTATATTCCTTTCTCTCTCTCCCTCCCACACACACTTTCTACCCCCCTATATGTCTTCCTCTCTCTCCCTCCCACGATATAACACACTCAATTTATACCTCGCCTCTTTTTCCTCCTCTCTCTCCCTCCCAGACTCTAGCACACACACTTTCTATCCCCCCTCTATGTCTTAGTCTCTCTCCCTCCCACACTCTCTCACACACAGTTTCTATCCCCCCTCTATGTCTTCTTGTCTCTCCCTCCCACACTTTAACACACTCACTCTCTACCTCCATTTTTTTTCTACCTCTCTCTACCTCCCCTCTTTGTCTACCTCTCTCTTCATCCCACATTGTAGCACACACACTTTCTATCCCCCATTTATCTCTTTATATCTATCTATGTCCCATTCCCTCTATCTCCCCCTTTGTCTCACAATCAGTCAGACTCTCTCTCCACCCCCTCCTCCCTCCCTCCCTCTCTCTCCCTCCCTTCATAACTTTTGCATACAATCTCCATTTTAGGAGTATGATAACCAGTTGGAAAGGTATCATCGAGGAGATTCATTTTGGGGGCTCAATCATTTCTTTGGGTATTATTGAGAAGATCTATCCCAAAAAACCTTCATTTAGGCCCTCAGAATAGCCCCGGAAGTTAAAACTGCTAAAAATAGTAAATTGCCAAAATTGTTAGAAAACTATTTTGAGCTAGTTGGAAAAGGTGGGTGGCCACCGATGTCCACCTAGATCAATCATCCCTCCTTAAGAAAAAATGGTCTCCATTGTGTTGAGTGCCCAGGGGAGAGAAAAAAGCATTTGCTGAATCTGAATCTTGGTGAGCTACTTGCCTTGTTGGATATGTCGCGCTACTAGGTTTGTGAAAGGCTATCACGAGCATGTGGCTAGAAGGGTTGGACCTTTTTAATCAATCCAAATACATGATATTCTTTTGTGCATAAGGGATCTTTACTCTTTTATACAATCTTTTCGACCTGCTTATGTTGGATAGAAGGTGCTTGGGCCAAGGCTGTAGTGGTTGTAGTATCCTTTTGTTCACCTTTTGAACAGATTGTGAAGAAGCTAAATTTTTTGGTATGAGATACTGCCTTGCAGAATGTTTGAGGTGAGACAGTAGTCAAAACTACCTCAAGTATTCTGTAGAGATGACCCCCCATAGAAATAATGACACTGCGGGGTCGAGACTCATAAACAACATGGCACTTCCACATATATGGTTGGCCCAAGAGAACATCACAGACATCTAGTGGGGAAACATCACATAATACCTCATCCTTGAAGGGTTGGATTCTATATGATAATTGACACTGTTGGCTGACACAAAGATCTCATCCTTGGTGAAGCCACCCGATGTTGTATGGATGCGGGTGTGGTGTTGTCGAAAATCCCAACTGTTTGATGACCTCTGTTGAGATGGGGTTCTTCTGGCTTCCGCTATCAACAATAAATGTAGCGGGGTACCCTTCACCCACATCTGTGAATGAAAAATGTGCCCCCCCTCTTCAGGATCTATTGATCAACAATAGTAGTGGGGTCTACGTCGATGATCTATCTTTTATCAGTATTTTTAGAATCAGATTCCAAATCAGCGTTCAACTCCTTTTCTTTGATCTCGGCCACCAATGACTGTTTTTAGTGACATTCATATGTGTTGTGCCAGGGGATTTTGTGGAAATCACACCATTTTCCAGTGTCCTTCTTTGTCTTCCCGTGACCTTTCTTTTCCTGTGGCTTGGACTAGTTTTCGAGAGACTATTTGTTAGGGTCGTCTTTTTCATACTTTGGTTGTTGCGTATTTGCAGACCCGAACTCCCATCTGTTCTGGTTCTTAACTTTCTTCTTGATTTTAATATCATATTGATAAGCAGCATCGAGTGATGAGATGTCCATAAAATCCATTTTAGTTTGGATATATCTGTGTAGAACCCCATGGTATTTCAGAATCAAATGTCATTCAGAGTCTTTGATACCCATATTGGTGTGCAAGGTACGGAAGGTATTGGTGAACTCTGGAACTTCTTGGCCCCTTCTTTCTGCAGTGTGGTCCATCTCATGTATTAGTCCTCATAGTTGCCAACACGGTAATATTGTTCCTTTACTGCATCCATAAACAAATACCAAGTGGGTTTGGCCCCATATATTCCAGACTCCTATGTGGAAATTTGATCCCAGTAACTTTCCCACGAGTTTTTGACATGGGGAAGAGCTTTAAGGAGTGTGAAGGTGATATTTTCTCTGTCAAAAAAATTATGAACAAAGAAATAACCTTTTAACATATTTAACCATTTGAATAGGGCATACACATCTATATCACCTTCAAATACGGGAATATAAAAATTAACTTGTACCTTGAAAGGAGAGGTTCTTCCAAAGTGGTTGTTTGATGAAGATGCACCCATTGCTATCAGAAAGCATTGAAGGATGTGGGAAAAATTCTCCATCATTTCGTCCCTCTGTCGCATGAGAGCTTTCTCAAGCAACATATTTATAGGATCGTCTGCTCCATCATTTTTCTTTTCTTCCACTATGAAGGGTTTCTTGGGCATGCGAAAGTGATTGTCTTCAAGATATGCAAGATATATACCCAACTTTCTATAATCTGACCTCATTGGAGACATGCACTGAAAAATGACCAAGAGCAGCCTGCTCTGATACCACTGATCTGGATTATTTTCGGCACGAAATGAGAGCGGACATATAATAAATAAATGCACAGAGATATCATAGATATTCAATCATATAGAAGAAGTGTATCATATATGTTACCATAAACATAGATATACAATAATAAATGATTTCTATTAATGAAATAAATGTACAAAGACTGTAAAAATACAGAGTGAAAGACTCACTAGAATGGTGGCAACTTATCTCTGAGAAGAGATGTGACGACTACTCGCATTCACAAGAAGATGATTACAATGAGCCTCTGAAGGAATTTTTACATTCAACAGGAATGCCAAAAACCCTAGACATCCAAAAACCTAACCCTAGGAGATGAATCACAAAAAGTCATGTGGGCCCCGTTTGGGTAAGTTAGTACATCAACTTCCCAGGGTCGTAACTTTTGCATAATATCTTTGTTTTAGGCGTATGATAGCCCATTGGAAAGGTATCATCTAGGAGATTAAGTTTGGGGGATTAATCATGCCTTCAGATATCATTTAGAATCTCTATCCCGAAAAACCTTCATCTAGGCCCTCAAAATGGCCTTGGAAGTTAAAACTACTAAAAATAGTAAATAGCCAAAATTGCCAGAAAACTGTTTTGAGCCAATTGGAAAAGGTGGGTGGCCACCAATATCCACCTGGATCACCCCCTCTCTATTTTCCTCTCTCTACTTCCCTCTCTATTTTCTTGTCTCTCCCTCTCACACACTCTCTCAACTTCCCTTATATTCATTTCTCTCTCTCCCTCCCACACACACTTTCTACTCCCCTATATGTCTTCCTCTCTCTCCCTCCCACAATATAACACACTCAATCTATACCTCCCCTCTTTCCCCCCCTCTCTCTCCCTCCCAGACTCTAGCACACACACTTTCTATCCCCCCTCTATGTCTTCATCTCTCTCCCTCCCACACTCTCTCACACACAATTTCTATCCCCCCTCTATGTCTTCTTATCTCTCCCTCCCACACTTTAACACACTCACTCTCTGCCTCCA
>ML783688.1:114341-133561 GCA_009831015.1 Picea engelmannii
CTCCCCCTTCCTATTAACCTTCTCCCTCCCTCCCACTATATATTTGTCTCTCTCCCCCTTCCTCTTCCCCTGTCACACTCTGAAACAATCCATCTCTATTAAATTCTCTATTTACCTCTTGCATTTAACCCTCACTCTCTCGCTCCCTATACCCCCCTCCCTCTATCTCCCCCTCTCTCCCCACCTTGCTCTTTTTTCATCTACCTAACCCCGCTTCCCTCTCCCCCCCCTTCCTCTCAATCTCTCACTCTCTACCCCCCCTTGATGTCTCCTTGTCTCTAACTCTCTTTTTCTTCCCCTCTCCCCCTCTCACACTCTCTTTATTCTTCTCTCTGCATCCCCCCTCTCTACATCACAAGGAAAGAAATGGGCTTGACATAGACATGTCAATAATTAGATCTAAACCTAGACATAGCATGACCTAGACATGGAAATACCTAGAGAAATACCTAGACCTAGGATATGACCATGACGTAGACAATGACATAAACCTAGACCATGACCTAGATCAAAACATAGAGATAAATCTAGATTTAGACAATGAACTAGAGCTTGATGTAGATCATGATCTAGACCACAACATATAGATAGAGCTATATTTAGACAATGACCTAGAGCTTCATGTAGACCATGAACTAGACCCACCTAGGTCAATATAAGAATAGGCATAACTTATACTCAACCCTTAACCCCCTCTACACTCGAGCCCTGAGTGCACTATTCCTATACCTTTTGTACAACCCTTACACCAACATCACCCACATCTTGGTGCTCTAACCATTTCTCTATCCTTGAAAATAATTTCAGTCCTAACCCCTTATTCCTTAGCTATCTTCATACCCATATACATCTTTATTTATAAATATTTTTGGTCTATAATAAATGCTAGATTTGTTTCATTAAGAGTGCGCACACACTCTTGTGACTTGATTGAGTTGTAGTTGTTGGTCATTTATGCTCAGTAGAAATGTGTTCACCTTCCTAGAACATTCATGTGCTTTCGTGTGCACGCATTCTAGGAATGCGTACACATTCTAGGAATGCGTACACATTCTTTCTAGGAATATTTGGGTGGAAAACACACTCCATTACCTCATATATATCAAGGAAGAAAAAAAATATGCGACATCTTCACACAAAAATAGGACGCACAAACATGTTTTTGTTATTGTATCCTTTGTGTTTGATTCATAGAGAGTTTTTTTCTATTTCGAGACCATTGTAGGAATATTTGGAAGACAATTTTTTCCAAGTGCAATTGGAATAGTTGTTTGTATCTTCTTGTGTCTTCTTGGAATTGGAAGAAAAATTTGTCCAAGTGCAATCAAAATTTTTGTTTGTATCTTCTTTTGTATTCTTGGAATTGGAAGACAAATTCACCCAAGTGCAATTGGAATTGTTGTTTGTATCTTCTTGTGTCTTCTTGGAATTGGAAGACAAATTCATCCAAGTTCAATTGGAATTGTTGCTTGTTTCTTCTTGTGTCTTATTTGAATTGGAAGAAAAATTCATCCAAGTGCAATTGGAATTGTTGTTTGTATCTTCTTGTGTCTTCTTGGAATTGGAAGATGAAATTTTCCAAGTCCAGTTGGAATTGTAGTTTGTATATTATTGTGTATTCTTGGAATTTGAAGACAAATTTGTCCAAGTGAAATTGGAATTTGAAGACAAATTTGTCCAAGTACAATTGGAATTTTTGTTTGTATCTTCCTGTGTCCTCCTCGATTTGGAATAAAACAATTTCCAAGTGCAATTAGAATTGTTGTTTGTATCTTCTTGGAATTGGAATACAATTTTTTCCAACTGCAATTGGAATTGTTGTTTGTCTCTTCTTATGTCTTCTTGGAATTGGAAGACAAAGTTTTCCAAGTGTAATTGGAATTGTTGTTTGTATCTTCTTGTGTCTTCTTGTGAAATTGAAATTTGTCCAAGTGCCTTCACTTGTTTTGCCTTTCCCTTCCTTTCCAAGAAATTCATGCCTTCACTTGCCTTTCCTTGCATTCAATTTCCTTCACTTGTCATGCCATGCCTTCACTTTCCTTTCCTTCACTTTCCATGCCTTCACTTTCCTTCACTTTCCTTCACTTGGCTTCACTTTCCATGCCATGACGTCACTTCCCTTTCCTTTCCTTCACTTTCCTTTCATTCAATTTCCATGCCTTCACTTGCCTTGCGTTACCTTCACTTTCCATGCCTTCACTTTCCTTTCCTTTCCATGCATTTCCAGGCCTTCACTTTCCATCCCATGCCTTCACTTGCCTTTCCTTGCATTCAATTTCCTTAATTTTCCACGCCTTCACTTTAATTCACTTTCCATGCCTTCACTTTACTTCACTTTCCTTGAATTGCATTACCTTTACATTCCTTTCCTCCTCTTGAGATGACATTTATGTATTAAACTTGTTCATTTAGGCAAGGCATGGCAAGTGAAGGAAAGGAAATGCATGGCATTTAATGGCATGACATGGCAAGGCATGGTATGGAAAGGAATATCATAGAAAGGAAAGGAAAGGCAAGTGAAGGAAAGGAAAGGCATGGCATGGAAAGGAAAGGCATGGAATTGAATGGAAAGGTAAGGCATGGCATGGAAAGGAAAGAAATGACATGGAATGGAAAGGAATGGCATGGAAAATGAAGGAAATGCAAGGCTTGGCATGGCATGGCAAAGAAAGGAATGGGAAGGCATGATATGGTAAGTGAAGGAAAGGAAATGCATCGAATGGCATGGAAAGGCAAGGCAATGCATGGCATGGCATGGAAATGCAAGGAATGGAAAGTGAGTGCAAGGAAAAGAATTTCATGGAAATTCAAGGCATGGCATGGCATGGCAAGGAAAGGCATACCTTGCCTTCACTTTCATTTCCTTAACTTCCATGCATTGCATACCTTGCCTTCACTTGCCTTTACTTTCCTTGCATAAATTGCATACCTTTACTTCATTTGCATTTCCTTGCCTTATTTTGACGGTAAAAATTGCAATGAGGATTCCACTTGCAAAGTATTTCTAAAGCCTATTATTTATAAGCTAATGATATATATAATACTAGTAGGTGGGACCCCCTTTTATATTGGAGGATTAGATCTAGTTCTTAATTGATGTTTATGTTGTTGTTCGACCCTTCTTACAGGGTTCTACATGATTGGTGATGAAATCTTGATTTTATTTTCGACATAATGGCATTTGGATAATGCATACTATGTGTGGGTTTCGTTACTATAAGATCTAATTTTATGAACAAATGGCTTATATTCATGGTTATGGCATTGCTATTTAAGCCATGAATCATCACATGTTGTACCTGCACAAGACACATGTTAGTTATAACAAGAAATAAGAGCAATAGACAAGAGGCCTATGAAAAAATCTGAGAAGAAACTAAACTACGCTACACTTGCTACATTATATGCATTTGAAATTTAAAAGGGTTTATGTTAGTCCTAACTAGCAATGTTAGTGGATGTTAGTGGCTATACGATGTTATTGAGTTATATGAAGGTGCATTTGATATAAATTATAGTTTGGTTTTGGATTAATGGCTACTATGGATCATGTGGCACACTTGGCAAGTAATGGATGTTAGTTCTGATGCATGGACTAATTGAATAGATTAATTGATGTCTAGATGGCATGTACCAAGCAATTGAATGAGTAGAGGATGGAATTGACATGAATTTACTGCACTTCACTCCATATCTCTCCCACTGGTCATCACCCTAGCTTGGCTATTGTTCAATTGTTTTGATTGTGGTTAAGCTTTGATATTCTGGCGAGGAAGGAACTGCTCGACCAAGCTCACAGTTTTAAGGATTTTGGTTACAGGTATGTATTTTTCACCATCCATGAAATCGCTATGGTTATGAAATAGATATTGTCTTAGTAATGTATTGGTATGTGCTTTTATTGAGGCTGGAAACAATGTAAACTCGTGATATTTCTCTGGAATTGTTATTTGTGTGTTATTAATTGAAAATGGAAAATTTGGATAGTTGAAGTCACAATTCCATTGATTTTTATGCGTGGTGGAAGCCATCAAGTCTCTCTGTTGTATTGATAGGTTTTGTTGGAGGGTTTCATTCCATCTGGATTTGTTGGTCATCTCCTCATAGTCCTTGTAACCATACCCGGTCATATTTGTTGTGATGGGGTTGTTGTGTAATTGTTGAACCACCTTGGGTCACTGAATATCGTTTCCACCTAGTTGTGGGATCGTTTGATGTTATTGGTCTCTGCACAGTTGGTTATGGTGGATATTATGTCGAGAGGTTTTCTCGGGGTCAGTTGCTATTATCTGAGCTCTGCATTTATATCAGAATTATTCGGTTTATTGGGGAAAACCACGAGGGTTATGCCTTGTGTGTTCTCGGTTTTATTACTGGCCAGTAAGAAGCCTCTTCTCCTATGTCCATAATCTCTCCTACCTAGAGTCGAACTGTAACCCTATATTGCAATCTAAGGGTTATAAGGCTTATGGTTCCATCATTCTTATCTTCAAGGATCTCACCTACTGTTGATATTTTGGCCTCTGGTCCTCTATATTTTCTTCCATTGAGCGAACCCTTGATAATTTCGTTCATTAGTTGAGAGCCTATTTTTATTAACTAGACCGGTCACACCCTGTCGAGCATATTGTTGACTGCCATATGTCAGTTAAGTAATATGAACAATGGCTTTTATTTGTAGCTCATATCTGTTTGATCGAGTTGATTGGAGAGTTGTAATCGGAAATGATAATGGGAATATAGTCACTTCCTCCTAAGCAATTGATAACTCAACATTGTTAGAAATGTTTTGATTGGGAGTAATTGGATATTTACACTCACATAGGTTTTTCTTTGTGTTATGCAATGGTCTGTGTGTTTCTAACATCATGGTATAAATTCAAGTGGTGGTTGTTGTTGCTGTGTGTTTACTTTGCCCGATCGAGATTATTGAAATATGATGTATTAATAACTGTGGCCTAGCTGTCTACTGTATATGATTTATATACATCGTGAATCACTTGCTTTTATTGCACCATTAAAGATAAGAATGGGGTTGTTATTAGTATGGTTTCACTACAATTTAATTGTTAATGATGTCACAAGAATGAAATCGGGCATGTTTCAAAGAGTTTGTTCAACTCTTAAAAGATCTGTGTCTATGTTGATTTAAGGATTTGGAAAGTATGGATAGTGGTTGATGCTTTTATATGCCAAACAAAATTGAAGCATATGACTGTGTGTCCATTGGAATTTTTCTTTAAATATAAGATGGAAAAAATAAAAGAAACAAAATTCATTTTATAGGATGCTTGAAAAGCTTATCAATTCTGAGTATGACGACACTGTGTAAATAAAAAGTGTTGAAGATTTAAATGTGGACATTGAATAGGTGTTAACACACAATAATGGTTCAATTGACCACAATAATTGTTAACTGGTGCCGGGATAGTGGTTTTGAATACATAATTGTTTTATAGATTACTTAATTAATTTTTCGAAGAGTATTCACTCTTTTCCTCTACGATTATTTCACTTATTACTAATTACAATCCCCTTGCCTTCTGATATTCATTATCCACTCCCTGTTCCTAAAATTTAATTATAGTTAAAGGAAACTCTGTATTGTAACAATTTAAGATGGATTACAGTGATATATTCTTTGGTTTACATTATAGTTGATCGTTTGTTGTCTGTGAGCAGTAAGCATGATACTTTCCCCCTCATTTAAATTTTTTTCATTCAATACAACTCCTCGCATATCCCAAGACCTTTTTTTCACCCCCTTCTCATTAACAACTATTAAAAAATATTTATGGATTGGATTGCATGAGTCTGATATGTCTCTGAGCCAAATTTTATTTCATATTTTAAAAAGATTTGTCATGTATGGTTGTTAAAAAAACTATTTTCTAATCAATTATGCATACAAGAATGATATTTTCAAGGAAAATATTGAAAACTGAGGCCCACCATGCCCCTGAAAAAGGAAAAGCCACTGTCACCCCTTCCTCACCCTTTAATGATTCTGATAAATCCATGTCCTACCGCATGCATTCGAGGGACAATTTCTCTCATGTGATCAGCAAGATTAGGCATAAAGGCTCCACACAGCCTAAGGCAAATTTAGAGAGATCAAAAGGTGACAACAACAACAAGGGAAATATTGCCTCCCAGACCGGAAAATATGGATTTTAAGTTTTTATTTTATTGAGAATAATTGACTTCTAATTTTTTTGGACAACAAGCTATTTTTGGATATATGGGTAATATATTTTGGAAATAATTGCAAATATCATTGAGATAAATTGTCAAATATGAAAGTGATGATGGGAGTCACAAGGATGGGTGTTTTGTTTAATTAACTAGTTGTGTTATGATTGTTAAAATCTAAAGGGATTCATAAGGGGTCCCACCTACTAGTTATTGTTTATTTGAAATCACTTATTATGATTTATTACTTTTCCCCCAATTAAAAGTTGGTTGAGTTTTAGTTAACTTAACTAATGAAGCATTTCAACTACTTCAACCAATTCTAATTTGCTTAAAGACAAAAGGAAAGGGAAGAACAAAGGATGATAGAAGGAGAAGCGTACTAAGGCTTTCTCTTCGAGTTTTTGTTGAGATAATTCAGTTTTCATTCATTCCTTAATTCATTAGAGCCTAATTTTTTTTTATGGTAGTAAGGTCCTATTGTGGAAAGCAAGATTCAGGGCTAAATTACATCATTTAGAAACTTGTTTTTCAGAGGTGTTGATCTATCTTTGATAGTCTGTGTAGACTTGTCTGCTTATGAATTAGTTTTCATGATTGACAAAGGCTATTGTGCAGATTCGAGTGGGAAACAATCTGTGGAAAGCTGATCCAGATTTTAAATTTCAATTTTTTTTTATTTTCTATCAGAAGTCCTTTTGTATGTTTCATTGGGGACGTCTAAGTTTGACTTTGGTCCAAAATTCCTTAGGAAATTTTGTAAAGAGAATGATTCTTTGATGAATTGGAATGAAATAAAGGATTTATTTATGTCTCATCTGTTTTGATTATCGACTTGGTGTCTTTACTTCTATCTCTATATTTATTTCAACATCTGTTATGTTCAAAAAAACACATAAATAATGAATTTTTCAGCAAGCTTTTATTTATAAAAAAACAACCTAAGCACTTGTAATCGATACTTGTGAGTTAGGATATTAATTTTAATGGCCATAAACATAGGGCGATATTCCATCTATTTTTCTTTATCCAAGCAGAATCTGAAAATTCTTGATTAAGATCATTTCATATATTTTCCTCAAAATTTATTTGGCGACAATACTGGGGACATCTTCAATATCTCTCTAGTTAATTTTTATGCTTGATTAGCATCGAATACATCTATTTTTATGATATTGATTCTTTGATTGTTTTATTTCTTAATGACTGTGCCTGTTGCAAGACAACCCAGTATTAAGCCCAGTCTTCAAGATCAGACCAACATTCTTTGAATTTTTTCAATACCATTTTAGAAACTGCCAATACTTGTGTTGATCTTAATCATTCATGGGAAAAAATTGAATGAGATATTAGTGCCCAAGAACGTTGGGAATCTAGACGTAGACAACCTAGAAATCAACAATAACCTTCTTGTTCCTTCATTTTTGGCCTTACTTTCATGTTTTTTGACTCTCGTTTTTCTAGAAGAAGAAGAGGACTATCACCTGAAATTAACCCTATTGTTGAAATAGGAAGAAGGGACGTTGTTTTATTAACCCAACAAAGTTCTCTAAGGAGAACTTTGTCTAATTCATCCAGTTCATGTTTCTCTCCCTCACCTTTCATCCACAAGATGACATCTAGTGGTGGATCTGGTGGCACTAGAAGCTATTCCTCCTCTTAGTCTTGAGCTTCGTCAGTGATTGGTAGATTATATAGCCACCATATCCCTGTCCAATCTACCACAAATATTTCCAAATTCATTAAAAAGTATGGGCTTTTTCAGTTTGAAGAAGACGCCACAACCACATCGTGGCATGTGTCCTCTCCTCTTAACCTAGCACCTGCTACTCATCCACTACCTAAATTCAAAGAGAATCTCCCTAGGTTTTTGGGAAATAACATTGTCACTACAAGCGTACAACTCATGTCATTTTCTAATGCTTGTCACAACATAGGAGCCAATGGAAATGATATTTTCATGCGTTTATTCGTCAATTCCTTGGAAGGAAAGGCTACGATCGATTTCTTTGACCTTCCTCCTAATATTCTCTCTACTTGGGAGGAGTTATTTTACTGGTTTAGGTCCACCTATGGGCAATCTAAAATCCCAGATGAGTAGTTACGAGAGTACAATAACATCGCCTATAAGGATGGTGAGACCATCAAGTCCTTCAACTTGTGTTTCACCAAGTTATACAATCAAATCCCTGAACTCATTCGACCTCATAACCAAGCCACTTTCATGCATTATTACAATGCATTACCTTCTCCCTATCGTCATAGGCTTGAGGAAAAATCCATTGATAATCTCGGTTATTCTCTTCATACTTGTTTAGAGTATAAAGAACAACTCGAAATAACAGGTCTTCCTCAGGGAGAATTGGTTAAACAAACATTCATGTTTTCCCTCTTACAACTAATACAAGATATGAATAATAATATGATAGTGTATGAGAGAAAGGGAAAGGTCTCCCCTCTAGACCATGGATCTTCATTCTCTTCTACACCCATCTTTAGAAACCCAATTGAAAATAATTTTCGGCCTAAGGATATCTTACCTCAAAGTTGGTGTAATTTTGTGAGGAACACCATACGGAAGCCACATGTGAGGTAAGGAAGAGTGCCATAGATAAGATCTTTGGTAAAATACCAGAAACTACCATCGTTATCCTAGATTTCATAGAGCTAAAATATGCCATGATCATCAATACTAGGAACAAATCCTATGCTCCCAAAGGCAAATACGATCCTCCCCTCAATTATTCTAGCCCAAGATCATCATCACCAACTGCTATGGCTTAGGTTTCTAAGGTTCCTGACAGTCAAGAAATAACTTCCCTTCTCCCCACTTCCAAATACAATATTCTGAATCAGTTGGCTAGCATAAATGTAGATGCCATCCTTTTGGACATGGTTGTCGTCCCTGAAAAACAAAGGCATCTGAAACAATTCATGGAAGGAAAGGCTTTCGTTGTAGCCAAACTCTCTGAAAAGGTGGATGAATAGGATCCATCTGTAGATAAAGTAGGTGTATATAACTTTAGATACCATGTAAAAAATCCCCCCTTTTATATTTCTATAAACATTATGGATAAAATTTCCCATTGTTGCCTCATTGATGGTGGTTCGGGCCCAAGTGTGATGTCAAATATTATTATGGAAGAGCTAGGCTTGTCTTGTACAAATCAAAACTCCAAAAGCATGCTCTCCTATAATAGCTTACACCAAACGACCATAGGTGAGATTAAGGATGTGAACTTAGTTTTGTGTGTACACCCTGAAATAAGGAAAACCCTTAGTATTCAGGTAATTGATATGCCAGTAAGAAATTACTCAATCATCTTGGGAAGATATTGGAAAGCTTTGACGGGTGGATACCTCTCACTCTATGGGACACACTTGTCCAATCCTAGGAATGGAAAAAACATTATAGTCCTTAGAGAAGGAAGGATTTCACCTTACATAGAAAGTGTCCCAAAACCTAATGTGAACTATATCGAAGAGGACCTAGGAGGGTAGTCCATCTTTGCTGAGGAGGATAACATTCCCCTGGAACAAATTGATTGAGATGATGGTATCTGGCACATGCAATTTGATGGTACATTCTGTAATGAAGGTAATGGGGCTGGCATTATCTTGATTTATCCTGTGGGAAAAATCCATTACTTTTCTTATAGGTTGGAGTTTCCTTTCACTAACGATGTCACTGAATTCAAAGCTTTATTATTAGGGATTGAAAATGCCTATAACCTTGGTTGTGGTCACCTTTCAGTTTTTGGGGATTCCGAGCTTTTTGTGAACCTTGTACGTAAGATTTACTCCCCTAGAAACAAGTTGATGAAATGATACACCCAAGTTGTCTGGGCACTTATATAGAACATATTATCTTTCAATATCACTCATGTTAAGAGGGAATTGAACTCAATGGATGATAGGTTAGTTTTGTTTGCAGCCTCTCCTAATCGGAAACTTCTGCCGCATAGAATTGATTGTACTTTTCAATCTCTATATCGTCCACATATCCCTGACAGTATAGAATCTTACCAGGTCTTCCATAACGATGGGAACATTTTTTCTCTCATTCAAAATGAACCTTTTAATCCCAAGGAAATTATATCCATAGAAGATAACAAGAGTCCTAAAGGTTTGACTCCTATAGAGAGTTCATTTTCATCGAGTGATGTAGGCAATAAAGAGAAACAAAAACAAGAGGAGTCGAAAAGGAAGGTGGGTGAAACCATCTCCTTGAACATTGGGACACCCGAGTCTCCAAAGAATGTCAAGATAGGTGCCCAATGTTCTGATGAAGAGAAAATGAAGTTTGTCAAGCTACTTGGTTTTGATCATGGTAATATGAAACATTCCATCCCCATAAAGGAAGGGATAAAACTAGTTAGGCAAAAACAAATACCTATCAACCCTGCACCAGAAGCAATTATTTGAAAAGGATTGGAAAAATTCTTGAAGGCTGGTATCATCTTTCCAGCCAAATATTTTGAATGGGTTTCAGAGTTGGTCCCTGTTTGGAAAGCCACTGAGTATGTCATATTTTGTGTTGATTTCCATGTAGTTAAGTAGGTTATTATGAAATGTCATCTTCCTCTCCCTAACATAGAAATGATTTTGCAGCGAGTCGCAGGGTCACAAATGATGTCCTTACTTGACGATTTTTCTGGTTACAATCAAATCAAGGTAAAAAGGGAATATAAATATAAACCACCTTTATTACTCATTGGGGTAACTTTTCTTATGAACGCATGCCTTTTTAATTATCTAATGCAGGTTCCACTTTTCAAAGAGCTATGTAAATAGATTTTGACGATTTGATCCGTAAGACCATTCAGATCTACCTTGATGACTTAACGGTGTACTCTAGAATCCGATCAAATCATTTTGGTCATATGAAAAGTGTTCTCATGCGATGTAGGAAATTTGGGATCTCTCTAAATCCTTCTGAGTCCATTTTCAGTGTTACCAAGGGAAAGATCCTTGGACACATTGTCTCTGATTTAGAAATAAGCAATGATCCTGAAAGGATTGCTTCCATCCTTAATCTTCCTTCTCACACTTCCAAAAAGGAGGTTCAAGCTTTTATGGGGATTATTAACTTCTTCTGTAGGTTTGTTCTAGATTTTGATGTGATGGTCAAGCCAATTCATAATCTTCTTAAGCAATATCATTCTTTTTCTTGGACAAATGCTGTCGAAAATGATTTTGTGGGAATCAAGAAAGCATTCATCTCCGCACCAGTTTTGGCAAAGCCAGATTTTAAGAAGGAATTCATGATATATACTAATGCCACCAAGGAAGTCGTTTCTTCTATACTCATGCAAAATGATGACCAAGATAATGAAAAACGAGTGGCTTACATGAGCCAAAGTCTGTCTGATGATGAATTTAAATATTCTTTTATTGATAAACATGTTTTCTCTCTTGTTAAATCTATTGAGAAGTTTCGCCACTTCATCTTATGTAAGCATGCGTTGGTAAAATTCCCTTTACCTGCTGTCAATTTTTTTCTCTCACAGACTTATCTTTCAGGGAAGCTTGCACATTTTCTTGCCAAGATCTAGGAGCATGATTTGAATATCGTGACTTCTACCACTATCAAGGAACATGACTTAGCCCTTCACTTAGCTCAGTATGATGAGAATAGTGAAGAAATCGATGAAGAGGATAGTTTCTTATCATCTCTCTTTTACATTGATAACTAGATCCTCCCTGTGTCTGAACATCCCTGGTTTAAGAATTTAATTTACTATTTACAAAACCAGAGATGTCCAGACAACTGAGACACTCATCAAAGGAGAAGACTCCATCTTGAATCCATGGGATATGTCATTATAGGAGACTTCTTGTTTCAAAGATCTGTTGATTGGGTGTTGCTTCACTGTGTAAATGATGAAGACACACATAAACTATTGCAAGAAACTCATGGCTCTACAAATTATGTCATTCATGTAGGAAGTCATTTTTCTTCTAAAACCACTGCCTTCAAAATTATTAGAAAAGGATACTATTGGCTTTCAATCTTTGTTGACTCTTATGTTTTTTCAATATCTTGTGACAAGTGCCAAAAAATTGATGGGAAAGAATGCCTTTTAGCCATGCCATTACAACCTGTCCTCCCAGAATTTCCCTTTTCAATGTGGGGATTGGATTTCATTGGTCCGATTAATCCTCCATCTTCATCAGGACAATTTTTTATTTTGACATCCACAGACTATTTTACAAAATGGGATAAAGTTGTCCCACTTAAGCATTCAATAGACGATTAGGTAATTTCTTTCCTCGAAAATAACATCTTTTCCAGATTTGGTGTTCCATTGGAAATTATTACAGACAATGGTCTTGCTTTCATTTATGCTAAGATGACGCTATTTTTAGCTAAGTTGGGGGTTAAACATTTCACCTCAACAACTTATTATCCCCAAGGGAATGGGTAGGCTGAGTCTATCAACAAACATATGGAGAGAATCGTCAAAAGTCTCATCGAAGATAAGCCTCATCAATGGCACACTCTCCTCACTTACTCCCTTTGGGAAGATCGAACTACTGCCAAGGTAAGCACTGGTTGCACTCCTTTCCAACTTTTTAATGGTCAAGAAGCCCTCATGCCTATTGAGCTATAACTTTCTTCCTTAAGGTTGATGCTACAGATCAAAGAATTAAATTCTTCTAATGTTTCACAAAGGATTAATGAACTCCTAGATTTGGAAGAGAAAAGGATGTTTTCCTTGGATAATATAAAAAGGAGAAAAAAAACTGTTATGTCTAAGTATTTCAACAAGAGTGTCAAAACTGTCAAATTTAGAGTCAATGAGAAAGTATTGTTATGGGATTCATCAAACGCTGATAGCGGAAGACATTCAAAATTTCAGAAATTATGGTTGGGTCCTTTCAATATCTCTTTTGTCATGGGTACAAACTCTTACATTCTAAAATATTTACAGGAGCGATTTTTCTCCTACAACACTAATGGTTCTCACTTGAAGCATTCCGTGGAACCAAATTGAAGGTTCTAATGTTGTTTGGATTTTATGTATATTAGTAGTTTAGTTTTGCTTTCATTTTTTCATTGTTTTTCATTTCTTCTCTTACAGTAGTTTGATTTACGCTTTCCTTCTTAATAGTTTTCATGCTTCTTTTACATTTTTGTCATTTTATTTCTGTTTTTTTTTAATTTTTGTAGTTCTATTTCTGTCATGATTTTTATTGATGTTCATCTTTTAGTTGATTTTGGTCAAGAATAAGGTGTTGGCTCAATTCTTCGATAGTGACACTCCTGCAAGATATTGTTAGTTAATAAAAATAAATCTTACACAGCTATTACGATGTCCCCCCTGAAAGAACACTCGAATTTGTTATCTGCTTTCACTGTTGTCTTAAAAAGTAATTGGTTATCTCCCGCTTCTACTTTCCAATTCTTCATGCATTTGAGAATTTAAAAGAGAAAATACATAATTTTTCTCCTTGAATCAAAGAGAATATTACAATTGAATGATTGTGCATACAAGGATAAACCCCCTCATAATTAACATTTTTCATGAGTTATTCCTAAATTCCCTGTCATTTTTCCATTAAATCTGCTCACTTCACCCTGTTGCATAATATTCCCAGTTATATGTTCTTCACCTTCTGTTCTTGGTCTACAAAACCATGTGTTCTAAGTTCTAAATATGTTGAAAACAAATTTCCCTATGGATTCGCCAGTTTGTTGACGATAAAAATCACAATGAGGATTATGCCTACAAAGTATTGCTAAAGCCTATTATTTATAAGCTAATGATATATATAATACTAGTAGCTGGGACCCCCTTCTAGATTGGAGGATCAGATTTGGTTCTTATTTGATGTTTATGTTGTTGTTCAACACTGCTTACATGGTTCTACATGATTGGTGATGAAATCTTGGTTTTATTTGAGACATAATGGTAGATGGATAATGCATACTATGTGTGGGTTTCCTTACTCTAAGCTCTAATTTTATGAATAAATGGATTATATTCATGGTGATGGCATTGCTACTTAAGCCATGAATCATCACATGTTGTACCTACATAAGAAAAATGTTAGTTATAACAAGAAATAAGAGTGATAGAAAAGAGACCTATGAAAACATCTACGGAGAAGAAACTGAACTATGCTACACTTGCTACATTATATGCATTTGAAATTTAAAATGGTTGATTTTAGTGCTATCTATAAATGTTAGTGGATGTTAGTGGCTATACGATGTTATTGAGTTATATGAACGTGCATGTGATATACATTATAGTTTGGTTTTGGATTAATGGATAGTATGGATCAGGTGGCACACTTGGCAAGTAATGGATGTTAGTTTTGATGCATGGACTAATTGAATAGATTAATTGATGGTTGGGTGGCATGTACTAAGTAATTGAATGAGTAGAGGATGGAAGTGACGTGCATTTATTGCATGTCACTCCATACCTCTGCCACTGGCCGTCACCCTAGCTTGGATATTGTTCAATTAGTTTCTCTATGGTTAAGCTCTGAAATTCTGGCAAGGAAGGAACTTCTCGACCAAGCTCGCATTTTAAAGGATTTTGGTTACAGGTATGTCTTTTTCTCCATCCATGAACTCACTCTAGTTATGAAATAGATATTGGCTAGGTAATGTATTGGTCTGTGTTTTTCTAGAGGCTGGGAACTGTGTAAACTCGTGATATTTATCTGGAATGGTTGTTTATGTGTTATTCATTGCAAATGGAAAATTTGGATAGTTGAAGTCACGAGTCTATTCATTATTATATGTGGTAGAAGCCATGAAGGCTCTTTGTTGTCTTTATAGGTTTTGTTGGAGGGTTTCATTCCATCTAGATTTGTTGGTTTTCTCCTCACAATCCTTGTAACCATACCTGGTCGTATTTGTTGTTATGGGGTTTCTTTGTAATTATTGAACCACCTTGGGTCACTGCATATCGTTTCCACCTAGTCGTGGGCTCATTTTATGTTATTGGTCTCTACAAATTTGGTTATGGTGGCTATTATGCCGAGAGTTTTTCTTAGGGTTGGTTTCTATTATCTAAGCTCTGCATTTATATCAACATTATTCATTTTTTGGGGGAAAAAAATGAGGGTTATGCCCTACATGTTCTCAGTGTTATTATTGTCCGGTAAGAAGCATTTGCTCCTCTATCCATAATATCTCCTACATGGCATCAAATAGTCACCCTGTCTTGCAATCTAAGGGTTATAAGTCTTATGGTTCCACCATGCTTATCTTGAAGGCTCTCACCTACTGTTGATATTGTGGCCTCCAGTCCCTTGTATTTGCTTCCACCGAGCGAACCCTTGATTATTCCATTCATTAGTTCAGAGCCCGTTTTGATTAACTAGAACGGTCACACCCTGTCGAGCATCTTGTTGACTGCCATATGTCGGTTAAGTAATATGAACAATGGCGTTGATTTGTAGCTCATCTCTGTTTGATTGAGTTGATTGGAGAGTTGTAATCAGAAATGACAATGGGCATATAGTCACTACCTCCTGAGGAATTGATAAATCAACATTGTTAGAAATGTTTTGATTGGGAGTAATTGGATATGTACACTCAAAGAGGTTTCTCTTTGCGGTATGTGGTGGTCCGTGTGTTTCTAACAACGTGGTATAAATTGAAGTGGTGGTTGTTGTTGTTGTGTGTTTAATTTTCTCGATAGGGATTATTGCAATATGATGTATTAATAACCGTGGCCTAGTTGTCTACTGTGTATGATTTATATACATCATGCATCACTTGATTTTATTGCACCATCAGAGATGAGCATGAGGTTATTAGTAGTATGGTTTCACTACAATTTAATTGTTAATGATGTCACAAGAATGAAATTGGGCAGGTTTCAAAGAGTTTGTTCAACTCTTGAAAGATCTGTGTCTATTTTGATTTAAGGATTTGGAAAGTATGGACAGTGGTTGATATTTTTACACCGAAAGGCGTACACTTATTGACAATGGGCACAATTAATGATCTTTTAACCTTATTTAATCGTAAACCCTAATCTGATGGCTATGCATTGAAGATGCTGGCATATTCTTAGTCGTCCTCCAAAATCAATGGGTTAGATTTATTGTTCATAACTTTCTTGCAGTTATCCAGGCATCCGTTAACATGTTTACTTTTTAACATTTACCTAATCACATTAAAAAATTACTATAAGGATATGTAATTTCCATGTTCCATTTATCAACCTAATGCAACCAAACGTTTTTCGGCGTTCTCAGCCGCGAGTTAGCGGCTGTGCTAGTTATATGCCGAACATAATTGAAGCATGTGACTGTATGTCCATTGGATTTTTTTTTTGAATATAAGATGGAAAAAATGAAAGAAACAAAATTATTTTTACAGGATGTTTGAAAAGCTTATCGATTCAGAGTATGACGACACTATGTAAATAAAAAGTGTTCAAGATTTAAATGTGGATCCTGAACAAGTGTTAACACACAGTAATGGTTCAATTGACCACAATAATTGTTAATTGGTGATGGGATAGTGGTTTTGAATACATAATTTTTTTATAGATTACTTAATTAATTTTTCAAATAGTATCCACTCTTTCCCCCTACCATTATTTCACTTTTTTCTAATTAAAATCCCCTCGCCTTCCCATATTCATTATCCACTCCATGTTCCTAAAATTTAATTATAGTTAAAGGAAACTTTGTATTGTAACAATTTAAGATGGATTAGAGTGATATATTCTTTGGTTTACATTACAATTTATTGTTTGTTGTCTGTGATCAGTAATCATGATATTTTCCCCCTCATTGTAACATTTTTTCACTCAATACTACTGCTAGCATATCCTGGGAAATTTTGTTCACCCCCTGCTCATTAACAACTATTAAAAAAATTGTATGGATTGGATTGGATGAGTCTGATATGTTGTTGAGCCAAATTTTATTTCATATTTTAAAAAGAGTTGTCATGTGTGGTTGTTAAAGAAACTATTTTCTAATCAATTATGCATACAGGAATGATCTTTTCAAGAAAAATATTGAAAATCGAGGCCCACCATGCCCCTGACAAACAAAAAGCCATTGTTGCCCCTTCCTCACCCTCCAATGATTATGATAAATCTGTGTCCTCCTGCATTCATTTGAGGGAAGATTTCTCTCATGTGATCAGCAAGATTAAGACTAAAGGATCCACACAGCCTAAGGAAAATTCAGAGAGATCAAAAGGTGACAACAACAACAAGGGAAATATTTCCTCCCATACCGGAAAATATGGATTTTAAGTTTTTATTTTATTGAGAACAGTTGACTTCTTATTTTTTTGGACAACATGCTATTTTTGGATATATGGGTAATATATTTTGGAAATAATTGCAAATATCATTGAGACAAATTGTCAAATATGAATGTGATGATGGGAGTCACAAGGAGGGATGTTTTGTTTAATTAACTAGTTGTGTTATGATTGTTTAAAGGGAGTCACAAGGGGTCCCACCTACTAGTTATTATTTATTTAAAAGCCCTTATTATGATTTATTATTTTCCACCAAGCAAAAGTTGGTTGAGTTTTAATTAACTTAACTAATGAAGTAGTTCAAATACTTCAACCAATTCTAATTTTTTTAAAGGAAAAAGGAAAGGGAGGAACAAAGGAGGATAGAAGGATAAGCATATTAAGGTTTGATCTTTGAGTTTTTGTTGAGATAATTCAATTTTCATTCATTCCGTAATTAATTAGAGCCTAATTTTGATAACAAGGTCCTATTGTAGACAACAAGATTCAGGGATGAATTAAATCATTCAGACACTTTCTTTTCAGAGGTGTTGATCTATCTTTGGTAGTCTGTGTAGACTTGTCTGTTTATGAATTCGTTCTCATGACTGACAAAGACTATTGTACAAATTCGAGTGGGAAGTAATCTGTGGCAAGATAATCCATATTTTAAAGTTTAGTTTTTTTTATTTTATGTTAGAAGTCCTTTTGTATGTTGTTTGAATATTCGTTGTTGTCATTGATGTCAACCCTAGTCATGGTTTTTTACCGCAAGATTGATGAAGGTATTTGGACATGAAGGGAAATGCACATGCAGATACAACTCCCATGGAAGGATAGTATACATCATGTTGTTTCCGGTGGTATGTGGCACGTCACATGGATCCTCATGGTTGAGGAGAAATGAGTTTTTGAAGATGACAAAGTGAATTGAAGAAGGAAATACATGTAGGCCCTGAAGATAATTAAAGAAAATAATTACAAAATAAGAAAGTGTCAGGTCGGCCCTAATGTTAAAAGGAAGTGACATAAATGGTATAAATAAACATCATTATACATTCATTTGATACAAGTTTAATTTAAGAGGAAATAAGAAGAAAAGAAGGTTGGATTTCAAGGGAGGATGAAGTCTTTTGGTGATGTGTTCTAAGGTATGTTATTTTCAGGTCATCTTACCATTTTTGCTATAATTGTTTTTTCTAGAATGATTCAGATGGTGAAATTGCTATGGTATTAAGAATACATATCAAGGTACCTCTGGTAAAAATTCCATCTCTTGATTCGCTATAATTATGGAGATACACTCCGTAGAAGATAGGGTTTGTGACCAATCCTGAAGCTAGTCAATAAACAGGTGTTCCGGGTAAAACAGTCATAACTTCTTCATCGAGAATCCAAATGAAGTGGGAAAATTTTCATTAGAAAGAGTACGGATTGTAGTTTCTTGTGTGAAAGTTTCCAAATCATATGTTAAATATTGAGTACGGGGCATTCTGTGCAAGTTCACTCTCCTGAATAGACCAGAAATGAATAATGTCTACCATTCTTTCTATAACCTCTTTTTGGGGAGGATTCAAGGAGTGAAAATTGGAGGAGTTTCAGAGAATACATTGAGTAATATTATTTAGAGGATCAGAGTACTCTAAGAATTGAAGAATTGTAGAAATTGAAGAAGTCTCAGAAAGAATTATCAGGTTATATGTGATGATTGGTTGATGGTGATGATTTATTGTAAAATTTTATTATTTCTCATATATTCTTGGGTGGAAGGAAGGGGAAAGGATAGAGAGTTAAA
>ML783688.1:162454-176983 GCA_009831015.1 Picea engelmannii
CTATACAAACCCTTGTGAGCAACTCAGTGGTGAAATATCCACTCACCTTGTTCCGCAGCTTGGTCTCGGGGATGAAAGACTCCTCCACACCATTCTAGTCTCAGCCCATCTCCATCTAGCACTTCAGAAGGTAGCAAGTCGTAATGTTCTTGTGTTTCCAGCAAGGGCGCACCATCATCTGGAGGGAGGTTCGATCCAGCTTATCCTAAGGGCCTGGGGCCATTCCGACAGTTGGGTTTTGTTTGTAGGGGAAGGACCATCAGTTTGAGGGATTTTCTGGAGGGTTATCATCATTCTACATTTGTCTGGAGATTGGGACGCCTTGGCGCCATAGGGGACGTCCTGTAATTCAGTAAAACTTAGATATAGGGAGATATGCTTGAGATATGAGTCTGAAACTTCTCCCACAGGATTCTCATAGCTCGATCTATAGTCTTGGAGAGTTTCAGAGCATTTGGAGGCCTCCTTCATCAGGGTCGAACCAACTAGGGTTTTAGTCATCCAATGGGGCACCCCATTTAGTGAGAAATTCAGATCTGTGGGGTTTGAGAGTGGATTTGGGAATTTGGACATCTGGGTTGTCCTTCCAGTTGCCCAATCTATCATTTGGCATATTTCCCAGGATGATTGGACACTTTTGGTAGTAGGGAAGAATTATTGAGGGCTTCAGCATTCTAGCAGGACGTGGCACTTTCCAGCTTGGAGGTTGAGCATTAGTACGACTCAGATCTGCTTGATTCAGTCTTCATTGTATATCCAGCCTTTGGAGGCTTATTTTGTATTGTCNGTCGGGAGCATTTTGTAGCAGCTCATATCTATTGCTTGTACGACCATCTGAGGTTTATGCCAGATCGGCCATCTATTGTATTGATCTTACATTGCTCATAATAAAAAGGTTAGATCTTTGCTTGCGCTTCCACATCTTGAATATATTGTGATCTCCATGTGTTGATGAATCTTGTATGCACTTAATAACTCAATAAATTAGTAGTAGTTAGTGATTCCAAGAAAGAATTTGGCTTGGGATCATTACATTTGGGTTAAGAACACATGTTTCCAACTAAGAGGTCACATGTTCAAATCGAGTGACGTAGAGTTTTTGTTTGACAGAATGTGGTGTTGGAATAGGCTTATCATATTGTGACAATGGGTTATATTCATCACATAACGATGTTGGGAAATGGTCATCTCATTAGAATGTTGGGTTTGTTTGTCACATCATGACATAGGGTTGTGTACATCACATTGCGACAATGGGTTATCTTCGCTAGACAAGGGCATTTGATATTTTTTCTCACATTATGATGATAGTATATTTGCATCAAACTGTGACGACGAGGTTATGGCAATCACATTGCGACGATCAATCAATGTACATCACATTGCAACAATATGGCTATGCTCGTCACATTACGATGGTGGGGATATGTTTGACACATTGCGACATTACTGTGTTTGTCATATTGTGACACTACTATGTTCGTCACCTTCAAACATTACTATGTTCATCAATATGCGATGAAAAGGCTATATTCGTCACATTGTGACAATATGGGTATGTTTGTCACATTATGACGACAGGGCTATGTTCGTCACATTGCGACAATATGGGTATGTTCGTCACATTGCGACGACAAGGGTATGTTTGACACATTGTGACATTACTATGTTTGTTAGATTGTGATACTACTGTAACATCTCGCTCTGGCGCACTGAGCGAACTTATTCTTTGAGGACACTTTCTTGCAAGTGATCTGAATTATTATGCTATTAAAATTTTTGACTTTGATTATGATGCGTTATGGGTAGATGACATGTTGTTTTACTACATTGACATAGACAGGTGTTATTGACTCGGTTTTACTGAGTGTGCAGGGTTTTGGACCTTGAGGATGCAGAGGCATCGATGGAACCCCTTGGACTCTAGATCGAGTCAAGGACTGTGCCATTGGGGTTTTATTGTTTTAGTGTGATATTAGTGCATCTGACTAGATGATATGATGTGGATATGTTCTGACGTGATTTGTTGATGATGTAGGCTGACGATAGCTTGCCGACCAAACTCACATATGGAGTAAAGGGGCCACACACGACTACCAGAGATGTTGAGGGAGAGGTGTGGACAACAGCCCTGCCACAGCCTACTAGCACTCCCGCTGTGGCTCGAACTATAGGTTAACAATTACCTAGTTTGAGAGGACCCACGATGCCGTGAAGGTAGACTGTGACAGTCACTCATGATGATTCTAAGGGGCACGCAATAAGGCGGGGGCCTTATTACTTAGAAGCCCTTAGTCTCCCACAAGTTCACCTGGTGGAGTGTTGACTCCAGGGCTTATTGATGTCTACCAAATCAGTCAAGAGGCAAGTGGCACCCTTGGAGAGCATAGTGCCTCGTGAAGGGCACGTGGCGCAAAGGAACAGATGAGGCAAGTGGCACCCTTGGAGCACCTAGTGTGTCCTGAAGGGCACATCACGTTGTTCATGATAGAGGGATGAACCTAGATGGCCCTAAGATGAATAACAAGTTAAGTATTTTTAAAAACAATTTCCCTAATTAAAAGTCACCCAGTACAAAATTTAAGTTCTAAGTATAAATTACGTTAGGGGTAAAATTTTGTCTACCCTTAAAAAAAATAAAAATAATAATAAATAAATAAAATAAAATAGCAATAATAATATATAAATAAAACAAAATAAAATAATAATAAGTAAAATAAAAACAACTTAAATAATAATCATGATCTTCGTTAAATCTTCTAACATGAGGGTAGTAAGAAATGAAATGTTTCAAAAAATTCATGTTGGATTAAAATTTAAAAAGGGAATTAATTGTTTATTACCTTAATAGATTAAAATATACTAATTAATAAGAAAAGGGAAAAAACGGTTAATTTTCACACCTGCCTTTTTGAGTTCTAAGTAAAAAGGGGAAAGAGAGAAAATAAAAGAAATAGGAAACTAGGGAAAAGAGGTAACATAAAAAGGGAAAAGGGGAACTTAAGGGAAAAAGAAGAAAGTCAATTTAGTAAAGAATCTACCATTTAAGAGCCCTCTAATTTTAAACTAAATTAGCAACTTCATGATAGGGAAAGCCTTTAAAACCTGTAAGGGAATTTGGGGACACCTAGGAGTGATTCTAGGAGTAACTCTAGGTGGGTGAGGGAAATGAGATAATTAAGTAATTAAAGGAATTAGATAATGGAGGAATGTAGGGGATGGGTGACACTTGTACGAAGAATAATTTCTAGGAATTTATTTTTAAAACTCTAATTAATTGAGATTTTAGGAAAGAAGGGAAGTTCGAAACTCTATAAAATGAAGGAAGGAGAAGGATGAGGGGGGATCTTCTGCTTGTGTAATGTTACGCTGCAAAAATATCGACTTGACTGATTTACTTGTGGGAGTTGGGATACCCATCTCACAGAAGAGTGGTATCTCAGCCTTGCGAGGTGAGTTGGGAGCTAGACGAAATCTCTGGATAGTGTGTGTGGCCCCTTTGCATCTCGGGGGACTAAGGGGGAAGAGGAGTAACCGTAGCATTGGCTGGGAGGTACCGGTGAAGTCTCGACGGTCGGCAACCGAGAGTTGCACGGAGCGTGGGATGCCAATCGGAGCGGGCAAACACGCAATGGTACGCTTTCTTCATTTGAATAGTAGAATGTTGTAGGTTTTATGATTGGATCTGCATTGTTGATTATGTAAGTAGATTGGATGTTTAGATTGATAGTTGAAATTTTCTTAGCCTAGCTCCTTGGTTGTCGTCTCCTTTGGCCTCATTTTCTCGCATGTCGTGACTGCCCAGTGGTGTTGATTGTGACCTTGAGGTTGTTTAGTCTCCACCCCTAGCTCGTCAGTCCTCGCCTAAGAAGTCAGCCAGGACCCTGATTTACGGTCATCGCCTTAGAAATAAAAGACCTATGGATCTCAACCCCCTGCTTTTCTGTGCGAAGATGGTGAGAGAAGGACGTTCTTGCCCACTGTCTTCCCTGATGAATGCCCATGATGAGTGTTGGTTATTGCGCTTTCTTGTGATGGGATTTTCTTCGTTGTTTGGCTCGTGACTGAGAGAATGGTTTTACTCTTCTTGCAACTGATTTTTTCTGCCTTAATTGATCTTCTTCTGAACATTACCCTCTGAGTAATGTTTATATTTTATCCTCTGAGATTTCATTGACGGTTCCCAGCTCTTAATGGAGAATTCTCAGCGCTGTTCGTTTGGATTAAGGTGTTGTTTTTAAATTATATATATATATATATATATAGATACATAGTCATCACTATGTTACGGAATCATTTTTGGCAGTGAGAGATTGAATGACCGACTCTTTTATTTTCCTTGCTTATGGGAGGCTGCGACCGACCTTCGGACTTTGTTTTCACTATCTCTTTTACTACTTCCTGACTAAGAACTTGCCTGACTTCTTTTTGTTGAAAGCAAACCTTACTTCCTAACTAAGATCTCACTTAATTTGACTATGATAACATCCCTTTGATTTCAATTTTCGCTAGAAAATTTCTCGACTTGCATGCCATGCGTCTGCCACTTCGTCTTTATCGAGTCTCTGTTAGGGTCGTCGACTTTCCTGGATGAGTTAAATGGTATTGCGAAAATCCTTTTATTTTTGACCACCTCTTATTTAGAGTCATGATGACCGTGGTTCCCAGATCGGCCTGCAATGAAGGGCGTAGCTTATGCCCAACAACTGTGGTGTTATTGTCGTGAATCCCAACCTTGACAGTAGCGTTCAAGCGAGGAATAACCAAACTCAAATGGATATCTCCTCCTAGTTCTGCCCACGAAATCCTTAGCAAGGATATTTAGGTTTTGTGCCCACTCACTACCATATCGTGCAGTCAAACTGTGAGTCATGACACGGAGTAGATGACCACAATTTTGAAATTCAATGTAGGCGGGCAACACTAATTCCATATATTTCTTGATTGGAAGAGGGTTTACAAGAACCACATCCGTATCTGATTGCCTGTTATTCCTTTATGAACAGTGAATGTTTCATATTGGGTTGACTTCCTTATTTTTTTAAGCCGGCGAAATCGCTTTAGACCATTCCTGCGTCGAAGCGTTGTTTTTAATTTTGTAACTATTGAATTTAATTATGACTCCCTGCGTTTTCGTTTTCTCAATTTTGTAACTGTTGAAATTTAATTATGACTCTCTGCATTTTCGTTTTCTTAATTTTGTAACTTTTGAAATTTAATTGTGACTCCCCGCGTTTTTGTTTTCTTAATTAGTGACTAATGAAATTTAATTATGACCCCTGCGTTTTCATTTTCGTGTGCCTGCGGGATGCGTGTTATGCTCCATTCCTTACAGGTTGAGATTTATGGTGCGTCAATATTTAATAGTAGCACTGTGCCCCACTTTTTGTAAAGATTCAATAAAATTAATGGCCAGTGGGTTGGGATTTGGATGAATTTAGAATAGATGAGAGTTGGAGATTTAATTAATAATAGCAATAAAAGAAAAACAATCTACTTTTCTGATAAGACCAATCTCATTTATTTTAGTTAATGTTTCATAACAGCAAGCTACTTTATTTTAGTTAGCATTTAATAACAACATGCTACTTTATTTTAGTAATGTTTCATTTAATGATTAATGGTTAGTAGATTGAGATTGGGATAAACTTGAATTGCCCAATTGGAATGTGTAACGATTAAAGTTGAATGGAAAATTGGTGGAGTCATGGTTATGTAGCTCTTAATTCACTTGCGCCTTGAATTAATTTGATAGTTGTATTGCGTCATGAATAAATGAGAAGCATGGTTGATTAAGTAATTGTCCTCTCACCACTTTTAAAATCAAGTAGGTTACTCTTGCGCCTTTAGGAGATGTTGAAGTTTGATCAAATTGTAAGTTTATAATAAAATTTGTACACCGTGAAGTTTTAGGATGTGAGACTGATTATGTAATTTGATTACCTTGCTCCATGAATTAATAGATATATATTTGCACCATGATATGTATGGATAGTCTTGGGTGTAGTTACTTCATCCACCACTATATGGTTAATTATAGTTGAATGTAATGATGGATTGATCCCGTGCCTAGACGTAAATTAAATGTCAGCCTTTGCATCTTGAAAATAAAAATAAATTGACTACATTGTGCACGAACTTATGCCATTTATGATGGATTTAGTAATCAAATTTTGTTGCACCTTGGAATTTATGTGATGTGTGACTGACTCATAGAACACTGTCGCGCATCGATCATCGTTGATGTCATTGTCTTAGCATATTTAGTTTGATCTTGTTTGTGTTGGGCGGGATGTAGACACCTCCTTGTTCCTCATAACAGTCGCCATCCCTGAGACCTTAAATGGTCAAAATCGATGGGAACCTCGGCTTGAGCATTGCTTATGTGTCTTGGAGGTCCTAACCATTGCAGGGTAGGATGGGTGGGTAGTCATACTCATTTTTCATCGGTTGATTTTCGTCCATTTCTTCCAGATGCTTGATGTGCTTCTTAGGTCGTTATGTTGTTGTCGCGTGAGTTGCATGCATCATGTTCGTCGTCATGTTGCGACGTTGAGTATAATGTTTTTATTACCCTTATACATACACATACACAAAAAAAAATAAAAAAAAATGCACTTGTTATGTGAGGATCGATGTTGTGACGGAATGGAGGTCTGTTACATGTGGTATTCGAGCCGGTTCAACCAGCGACTTGGGGTGACTACGACTTTTGTTGATATGATTGATTATACTCTTGCTAATTGAGTTGACTTGTATTCATATAGGTAATCATGGTTAGAGGACCTCACGGAGGCAGACAATGGGGTGCTAGGGGAGGAGGCGCGATGCCTCCAGTAGCATCCATGCTTGAGGGGTCTAACCCCCAGGGAGATAAGTAGGTTCTCAGACATGAGTAGATAGTAGTTGGTGATGTAGTCAGAATGATGAGGTCTTTTCAGTGCATTTCTGAGGCACTGATCAACTATTTGGACAAAGATGAGGCCAGGGCCCCGGCACCCGCTAAGGTTCCACTGCGTGCTCCAGTCGATACTGGTAGCATTTACCGTGAACTCGATAAGGTCAAATTTCCCAAGTTCTTTGGTGCCCCGGACGACTCATCCTCCAAGGCATGGTTGGAGAACATGACAATGTGCTTCACACTTCGCGATTATACCTCCAACATGAAGTTTTGCATGGTGGTCTTTCAACTGAAGGGGAGTTCTCTTCTATGGTGGAAGATGCTCCTACCGCAGCTGAACATGGCCATCGAAGACGTGTCATGGGAACTGTTCGAGGAATGGTTCCGAGAGATGTACCTTTTAGAGGAATTCATTGAGCGTTAGATCAACGAGTTCAATGCCTTACGACAGGGCATCTGTACAGTGCTCGAATATGAGGCCTGTTTTATGGAGCTACTACGGTATGCTCCACACCTTAACACTGAGAAACTTAAGGTCAACAGGTTCTTTTTCAGCCTTAACGACATCCTACGTGCAAAGGTTAGGATTTTGATGCCTCAAACCTTACATTATGCCATCCAGAAGGCCCTCATAGCAGAGGAGGAGCTTATCAGCGGGGGTCAAACCAGGACCCTAGCAAGACCAGCAGGGTAGGTGTCATCTGGAGCACTGCAGCATCATACACCAGCCAGACATAGACGGGATATCCTGGCTTCCAAAGGGGATCCACTTTCACTACACCTCGACGACCGACGCCTCAGTAGGGGACACCTTATCAGGGACCACAACATCAACAACAGTGTCGCCCGCAGCAGCAGCAGTTTAGGCCTGTCCAGTAGAATAGACCAAGATTTCAGGCTGATGGGCCGTCATCTTCTACTTCGGGTACCAGGACTACTGATCCGGATTTGTGTAGGAACACAATGAAATATATAAATACACATAAACACAGAGATGTAGTGGAAATAAGACTTCATTTCATTAATCACAAATGACTGAAATATGCTTACAGACAGAATGGAAATAAACTAGCTAGGGCACTAGTAGCTTATCTCTGAGAAGAGATGTGGCTGCTACTCGCATCCGTGAGAAGATGATTACAATGTGGCTCTGAAGGCCCTTTTACAATAAATGAGAATGCCAAAATTCCTAGACATCCAAAAACCTAACCCTAGGAGATGAAGCGCCAAAAGTCATGTGGGCCCCGTTTGGGTAAGTGAGTACATCAACTTCCCGGGGTCGTAACTTTTGCATACGATCTCCGTTTTAGGCGTGTGATAGCTCATTGGAAAGTTATTGTCGAGGATATTCATTTTGGGGGCTCAATCATGCCTTCGGCTATCACTTAGAACCTCGATCTTGAAAAACCTTCATTTGGACCCTCAAAATGGCCCCGGAAGTTAAAACCTGCTAAAAATAGTAAATTGCCAAAATGGCCAGANAAAATAGTAAATTGCCAAAATGGCCAGAAAACTGTTTTGAGCCATTTGGAAAAGGTCGGTGGCCACCGATATTTACCTGGATCAACTACTGGGTCGAAGAAGGGGTGTTGGACATGTGGGGAGCCACACTACCAATTTGATTGCCCTATGGAGAGAACCAGAGCATCCGGATCAGCCCGACCCACTACTGTGGGAGATATGGGCAAGGCCCATCAGATTCATGCAGCGTTGAATAACCACCAGGAAAAGAACTAGTCGACTGTGCTCAAGATGACAGGTACCGTCACTGACCAGACCCTTAGTATTTTGATAGATCGCGGTGCTACTAAGAGTTTCATTTCTGGTGCAGTGCTAAAAATGATTAAGGTAAAGGCAGTCAAACATTATGAGTTTAGCTTCATGGAGATGGCTTCCAGAGCCAAACAAAAGGTTGGAGGAAAGGTTAGAGGATGTATCCTTAACCTGGGAGAGTTTGTCACTAGGGCCAACCTATACGTCACGATATTACGATCGTATGACATCGTGATTGGTATGGACTGGTTGGAATCGCATGAGGCGATACTCAACTATAAGACAAAATGGTTGATCTTGGTAGATGACGAGGGACAGAGACATGTGATTGTAGGATGGAACCGGGGAGTTTCCCTGAGGTTCATCTCTTCCTTACAACTACAAAAGAGTATGCGCAAAGGGTGAAAGATTTATGCGATCCTTGCGTTAAACGAGAAGAGAGTAGTGGAAGGTCTAGAACACCTTCTGGTAGTGAAAGAGTTTGCAGACATATTTCTAGAGGATTTACCTAGGATGTCGCCAGAGAGGGAATTAGAGTTTACCATAGACCTAAAACCAGGGACTGAACCGATAGAAAGAACGCCTTATTGGATGTTAATCCCGGAGTTACAAGAGTTGAAAATGCAACTGAAGGAGTTGCTAGACCTGGGACTGATACGTCCTAGTGTGTCATCGTGCGATGCACCTATTATTTTCATACGAAAGAAGGAAAGATCGTGGAGGCTTTGTATTTACTACCATCAACTGAACAAGGCCACGATCAAGAATCAATATCCATTGTCAAGAATTGATGATCTATTCAATCAAATGAAGGGTGCGAAGGTGTTCTCCAAGATCGATTTGCGATCAGGGTATCACCAATTACGGATCAAGGAGGATGACATCCCTAAGACCGCCTTTAAGACGAGGTTTGGACATTACTAGTTTATTATTTTACCGTTTGGATTGACAAACACCCCAGGGGTATTTACGAGTTTGATGAATGGGGTGTTTCATGAGTACTTGGACAAGTTTGTCCAAGTATTCATTGACGATATTTTGATTTACTCTCAGACAACGAAAGAGCATGACGAGAACTTGCACTTGGTACTACAATGTCTGCGAGAGCACAAATTGTATGGGAAGTTGTCCAAATGCTCTTTTTACCAATGGAAGATTCACTACTTGGGGCATGTCATCTCCGACGAAGGCATCTCCATGGATCCAACAAAGGTCGAGGCTATTATGGACTGGCTTGCACCGACGAATGTCCTGAAAGTGCATAGCTTCGTGGGCTTAGCAAGATACTATCGACGATTCATCAAGGAATTTTGAAGATAGCAAATTCGATCACGAAATTATAGAAGAAAAACAAGAAGTTTGTTTGGACCGAGAAGTGCGCGGAATCATTTCGGAGGCTTATGGAGTTGTTGACAACAACACCGATACTAAGGGTCCCTGACATGGATGAAAAAGTCTTGGTATGCACAGACGCATCCAAGGAAGGCTTATGCGGAGTCTTGATGCAAGATAGACGAGTGATCACTTTCATATCGAGGAAACTGAGAAGGCATGAGGAGAATTATGCGACACATGATTTGGAGTTATTAGCCATCATATATGCCTTGAAGGTATGGAGACACTACCTTGTTGGGCAAAAATTTGAACTAAAGACTGACCATTGTGGACTACAACACATATTTACGCAAAGTGACCTAAACGCGCGACAACGACGTTGGTCAGAATTGCTTATCGAGTAGGACTTCGAGATTACTTACATAAAAGGAACAGTGAACCAAGTGGAGGATGCATTGAGTCAGAGACCACACATATTTTCGGTGTTGCCTCTTCAGATGAATCTACGTGAAAAGATTCTAACTTTATAGCATGACAATGAATGGTACAAAGAGGTCGAGGGTTTTATTGGACAAAATGCAATGATGGTACCATGATTTGAAGGATTTTCATTTGATAGCGATGGTTTATTGAGGTTTAAAAATCGTATCTATGTACCATCGTACGACGAGTTGAGGATGTTGATCCTGAACGAGGCTCATAGAGAAATTTACATGGCTCACTCGGGAGTCACGAAGATGAGGGCAGACCTTAAACCCTTATTCTTATGGAAGGGAATGAAGGCAAACATAGTCAACTATGTGGCCAGTTGTTTAGAATGTCAGCAGGTAAAGGCTAAACATAGACACCCAGTAGGATTAATACAACCACATGCAATTTCAGAATCGAAATGGGAGGTTATTTCAATGGATTTTATCGTTGGATTGCCACTGACGGCAAGGATACATGACTCAATTTTCGTAGTAGTAAACACTCTGACGAAGAGTGCTCACTTTATTCTTATGCGTACAACGTATCAGGCACCTGACATAGCTAGAGTTTTCATCAGTGAGACTGTGAGGCTGCATGGCATGCCTAAGAGGATTATATCCGATCAAGGATCGGTGTTTACCAGACAATTTTAGACGAGTTTCCAACAGGCCTTGGGAACCTAACTTAACTTTAGTACTACGTATCACCCGGAGACTGACGAACAGACCGAACGAATGAACCAAACCTTGGAGGATATGTTGCGCATGTACGTGATGGACCAACAAAAGCGTTGGGAAGAATTATTGCCACTAGTGGAGTTTACTTACAACAACAATTACCAAAGAACCATTAAGATGGTGCCTTTCGAGTTTCTTTACGGGCGATCATGTCAGATGCCCTTGAGTTGGGATCGGATTGAGGATAAGGTCTTGGTGGGATGAGAAGCGATCTAAGAAATGGAAGAGAAAATGCAAACAATAAGACAAAGGATTAAAGAAGCACAAGATCGACAGAAGAGTTATGTCGATGCACACCGTGTCAACCGTAGCTACGAGGTCGGCGATCACATCTTCTTGTGGGTTAAACCGCATAAGAGTTCGATCAAGTTTGGGAAGGGAGATAAACTCTCTCCTAGGTTCATGGGACCTTTCGGGATTATGGAGAGAAAGGGGCCCGTGGCCTATTGACTAGCCTTACCTGATTCCTTGAGGTGTATGCACGATGTTTTTCATGTATCTGTTTTGAGACATTATTTAGTGATCCTACACATGTTATTGACATGAATTCCTTGTAGGTATTAGACAAGGGGGTGCTCATGGCTGAGCCGGTCCGCATCTTGGATCATCTCGTTCGACAGCTACGACGTCAAATGGTAGATCAGGTCAAGGTCCAATGGGACAATTATAGTCCGTACTCGGTGACCTGGGAGGACGCATATGATATGCACCAGTAGTTTCCATTTTTGTTTGATAGATAGACATATGATACTGTGATACACTTTATTTCAGCATATATACTGTGAAACTTTGGGACAAAGTTTAGACCAAGAGGGGGTGTATGTAACATCCCACTCTGACACACTAACCAAACTTATTCTTTGAGGACACTTGCTTGCAAGTGATCCAGATTATTATGCTATTAAAACTTTTGACTTTGATTATGATGCATTATGAGTAGATGACATGTTGTTTTACTACATTGACATAGACAGGTGCTATTGACTTGGTTTTACTGAGTGTGCAGGGTTTTGGACCTTGAGGATGCAGAGGCATCGATGGAATCCCTTGGACTCTGGATCGAGTCAGGGAGTGTGACATTGGGGTTTGATTGTTTTATTGTGATATTAGTGCATCTGAATAGATGATATGATATGGATATGTTCTGACATGATTTGTTGATGATGTAGGCTGATGATAGCTTTCCGACCAGACTCACATATGGAGTAAAGGGGCCACACATGACTACCAGAGATGTTGAGGGAGAGGTGTGGATAGCAACCCTGCCACAGCCTACAAGCACTCCCGTCATGGCTCGAACTGTAGGTTAACGATTACCTAGTTTGAGAGGACCCACGATGCCATGAGGGCAGACTGCAACAATCTCTCATGATGATTCTAAGGGGCGTGCAATAAGGTGGGGGCCTTATTCCTTAGAAGCTCTTAGTCTCCCACAAGTTCACCTAGTGGAGTGTTGACTCCAGGGGTTATTGATGTCTACCAAATCATTCAAGAGGTGAGCGGCACCCTTGGAGCGCGTAGTGCGTCCTGAAGGGCACATGGCGCAAAGGAACAGATGAGGTGAGTGGCACCCTTAGAGAACCTAGTGCGTCCCGAAGGGCACGTCGCATTGTTGATGATAGAGGGATGAACCTACATGGCCCTAAGACGAATAACGAGTTAAGTATTTTTAAAAAGAATTTCCCTAATTAAATGTCACCCAGTACAAAATTTAAGTTCTAAGTCTAAATTACGCTAGGGGTAAAATTTTGCCTACCCTTAAAAAAAAATAATAATAATAAATAAATAAATAATAATAAAAAAATAAATAAAATAAAATAATAATAAGTAAAATAAAAACAACTTAAATAATAATCATGATCTTCGTTAAATCTTCTAACATGAGGGGAGTAAGAAATGAAATGTTTCAAAAAAATCATGTTGGATTAAAATTTAAAAAGGGAATTAATTGTTTATTACTTTAATAGAATAAAATATACTAATTAATAAGAAAAGGGAAAAAGGGGTTAATTTTCACACCTGCCTTTTTGAGTTATAAGTAAAAAGGGGAAAGAGGGAAAATAAAAAAAATAGGAAACTAGGGAAAAGAGGTAACATAAAAAGGGAAAAAGGGGAACTTAAGGGAAAAAGTGGAAAGTCAATTTAGTAAAGAATCTACCATTTAAGAGCTTTATAATTTTAAACTGAATTAGCAACTTCATGATAGAGAAAGCCTTTAAAACCTGTAAGGGAATTTGGGGACACCTAGGAGTGAATCTAGGAGTAACTCTAGGTGGGTGAGGGAAATGAGATAATTAATTAATTAAAGAAATTAGATAATGGAGGAATGTAGGGGATGGGTGACACTTGTACGGAAAAGAATTTTTAGGAATTTATTTTTAAAACTCTAATTAATTTAGATTTTAGGAAAGAAGGGAAGTTCGAAACTCTATAAAATGAAGGAAGGAGAAGGATGAGGGGGGATCTTTTTCTTGCATAACGTTACATTGTAGAAATATCGAATTGACTGATTTACTTGTGGGAGTTGGGATACCCAGCTCGGAGAAGAGTGGTAGCTCGGCTTTGCGAGGCGAGCTAGGAACTAGACGAAATATTTGGATAGTGTGTGTGGCCCCTTTGCGGCTCGGGGGGCTAAGGGGGAAGAAGAGTACCCCTAGCATTGGCTGGGAGGTACCGGTGAAGTCTCAACGATCGGAAAGCAGGAGTTGCATGGAGCACGGGACGCCAATCAGAGTCGGTGAAGATGCAACGGTACACTTTCTTCATTTGAATGGTAGAATGTTGTAGGTTTTATGATTAGATCTACATGTTGATTATGTAAGTAGATTGGATGTTTAGATTGATAGTTGAAATTTTCTTAGCCTAGCTCCTTGGTTGTCGTCTCATTTGGCCTCGTTTTCTCGCATGTCGTGACCGCCTAGTGGTGTTGATTCTGACCTTGAGATTGTTTAGTCTCCATCCCTAGCTCGTCAGTCCTCTCCTGAATAGTCAGCCAGGAACCTGATCTATAGTCGTCGCCTTAGAGTTAAAATACCTATGGATCTCAACGCCCTGCTTTCATGTTCTAGGATGGTGAGAGAAGGAATTTCTTGCCCACCGTCTTCCCTGATGAATGCCCATGATGAGTGTTGGTCATTGCGCTTTCTTGTGATGGGATTTTCTTCATTGTTTGGCTCGTGACTGAACGAATGGTTTTACTCTTCTTGCGACTGAATTTTTCTGCCTTAATTGATCTTCTTCTTAACGGTTACCATCTGAGTAATGTTTATATTTTATCCTCTGAGATTTCATTGACTGTTCCCATCTCTTAAT
>ML783688.1:177056-190397 GCA_009831015.1 Picea engelmannii
TAGTGAGAGATTGAATGACCGACTCTTTTATTTTCCTTGCTTACGGGAGGCTACGATCGACCCTCCGACTTTGTTTTCACTATCTCTTTTACTACTTCCTGACTAAGAACTTGCCGAACTTCTTTTTGTTGAAAGCAACCCTTACTATTTTTTTTAAATCAGTGTCCATAGTGATTGATCCTTCTGCTGGTAGTCAGTGTTCCCCCGCTTAGGCCTCACTTAATTTGACTATGATAACATCCCTTTAATTTCAGTTTTCGCCAGAAAATTTCTCGACTTGCATGCTACACATCTTCCACTTAACCTTTATCGAGTCTCTGTTAGGGTCATCGACTTTCCTGGCTGAGTTAAATGGTATTGTGAAAATCATTTTATTTTTTCCACCTCTTATTTAGTGTCATGATGACTGTGGTTCTGAGACTGGCCTGCAATGGAAGGGTGTAGCTTATGCCCAACGACTGTGGTGTTCTAGTCGCGAATCCCAACCTTGACAGTAGCGTTCAAGCGAGGAATAACTAGACTTGAATCGATACCTCCTCCTAGTTCTGCCCACGAAATCCTTAGCAGCGATATTTAGGTTGTGTGCCCACTCGCTACCATATCGTGCAGTGAGACTCTCAGTCATGAAATAGAGTAGATGACCACAATTTTGAAATTCAATGCGGGCAGGAAACACTAATTCCATACATTTCTCGATTGGAAGAGGGTTTACGAAAATCACATCCTTATCTGATTGCCTGTTATTCCTTTATGAACAGTGAATGTTTCATATTGGGTTGACTTCCTTATTTTTTTTAGCTGACAAAATTGCTTTAGACCATTCCTACGTCGAAGCATTGTTTTTAATTTAGTAATTGTTGAATTTAATTATGACTCCCTGTGTTTTCGTTTTCTCAATTTTGTAACTGTTGAAATTTAATTATGACTCCCTGCGTTTTTGTTTTCTTAAGTTTGTAATTGTTGAAATTTAATTATGACTCCCTGCGTTTTTGTTTTCTTAATTAGTAACTGTTGAAATTTAATTATGACCCCTGCATTTTCGTTTTCGTGTGCCTGCAGGATGCATGTTATGCTCCATTCCTGGCAGGTTGAGATTTATGGTGCGTCAGTATTTAATAGTAGCACTCTGCCCCCCTTTTTGTAATGATTCAATAAAGTTAATGGCCAGTGGATTGGGATTTGGATAAATTTAGAATAGATTACAGTTGGAGATTTAATTAATAATAGCAATAAAAGCAAAGCAATCTATTTTTTCGATAAGAGCAATCTCATTTATTTTAGTTAATGTTTCATAACAACAAGCTACTTTATTTTAGTTAGCATTTAATAACAACATGCTACTTTATTTTAGTAATGTTTCATTTAATGATTGATGGCTAGTAGATTGAGATTGGGATAAACTTGAACTGCCCAATTGGAATGTATAACTATTAAAGTTGAATGGAAAATTGTTGGAGTCATGGTTATGTAGCTCTTAATTCACTTGCGCCTTGAATTAATTTGATAGTTGTATTGTGTCATGAATAAATGAGAAGCATGGTTGATTAAGTAATTGTTCTCTTAGCACTTTTAAAATCAAGTAGGTTACTCTTGCACCTTTAGGAGATGCTGAAGTTTGATCGAATTGCAAGTTTATAATAGAATTTGTACACCATGAAGTTTTAGGATGTGAGACTGATTATGTAATTTGATTACCTTGCTCCATGAATTAATAGATATATATTTGCACCATAATATGTATGGACGGTTTTGGGTGTAGTTACTTCATCCGCCACTATACGGTTAATTATAATTGGATGTAATGATGGATTGATCCTACGCCTGGATGTAAATTAGATGTCATCCTTTGCACCTTGAAATTAAAAATAAATTGATTACATTGTGCACGAACTTATGCCATTTGTGATGGATTTAGTAATCAAATTCTCTTGCACATTGGAATTTATGTGATGTGTAACTGACTCATATAACACTATCGCGCATCGATCATCGTTGATGTCGTTGTCTTAGCATATTTAGTTTGATATTGTTTGTGTTGGGCGGGATGTAGACACCTCCTTGTTCCTCAGAACAGTCACCAGCCCTGAGACCTTAAATGTCCAAAATTGATGGGAACCTGGGCTTGAGCATTGCTTATGTGTCCTGGAGGTCCTAACCATTGCAGGGTAGGATGGGCGGGTAGTCATTCTCATTTTTCGTCGGTTGATTGTCGTCCATTACTTCCAGATGCTTGATGTGCTTCTTAGGTCATTATGTTGTTGTCGCGTCAGTTGCATGCCTCATGTTCATTGTCATGTTGCGACGTTGAGTATAATGTTTTTATTACCCTTCTACACACACACAAATATCTATCTATCTATCTATCTATCTATCTATATATATATATATATATTGCACCTTTTATGCGAGGATCAATGTCGTGACAGAATGGAGGTATGTTAGTCAAATTGCAACATTAATATGTTCATCATTGTGTAACAACAAGGCTATGTTTGTAACACTGTGACAATATGGGTATGTTCGTCACATTATGACGATGGTGCTATGTTTGTCACATTTCGTGGACAAAGCTTTGTTTGAAAAATTGTTACATTAATATGATTATCATATTATTATAGTACTATGTTCGTCACATTGCAACATTACTATGTTCATCACTTTGTGATGACAAGGCTGTGTTTGTCACATTGTGACAATATTGGTATGTTTGTCACACTGCAACGATGGGATATATTCATCACATTACAACGACATGGATATGTTTGACACATTGCAACATTACTATGTTTGTTAGATTGTGACACTACTATGTTAGTCAAATTGCAAAATTACTATGTTAATCACTTTGTGACGACAAGACTATGTTCATGACATTGCAACAATATGGCTATGGTTGTCACATTATGACATTGGGGATATATTTGTCACATTACGACAACGGGGCTATGCTAATCACATTACGTCATTACTGTGTTATTTAGATTGTGACACTACTATGTTCATCACATTGCAAGATTACTATGCTCATCACTTTGTGACGACAATTCTATGTTTGTCACATTGAACCAATATTGGCTATGTTTGTCACATTACTATGGTGGGATATGTTCAACACATTGTGACATTACTCTAGTTGTCAGATTGTGTCGCTACTATGTTCTTCATGTCACAATGTTCGGTTTTGTTCATCAGAATTGAACATTGGGTCATGTTTGTCACATGACAATGTTGGTTTATGTTCAACACAAAACGAAAATGAAATTTTGACAAGTTTTTTTTTTTTTTGTAAATCTAATGAGTTGTTTCCTTTGTCACAAAGATAAGAAATTTGAACCGATGTGATGTATTACATAGAATTCAACTTAAGATCATACTTGTTCTAAGAACATTGATAGCAAATCATCTTTAATTTTACATATGATGATTTTTACTTGTTCTAGAGAAATTGATAGAAAATCATCTTGAACATTGTAGATGATGAATTATAAATATTCCAAACTATGAATACATTAAAATATTAATACAGTAATAAATAATACATTAAATTAAATTAAAATTGTTAAATTATTATCATTACATTATTATTATTAAATTAATATTATTTAAATTATATTTTAATTATTATTTTCTTATTATCATAAACTAAACCTTAATAAAAATAGCCTTAACTTTAATAAAACAATAATCCTAATTTTATTGGGAATAACTCTAACCCTAATCTCACTCTAACCCTAATCTTAATAAGTATTAACAATAATTGAAATGTATAACAAAAATGATAACTTTCCTTTAAATTTTAATGCATTTATACTAAGATTAATGTTAAGACATCCTGAGCTTATATTGATATTTATAATATTGTGAAATATCTATTGTTTATATGCATAATGCATAAAATGGGTTAATAAATATTATATACATAATGCATAAAATACTTAATAAATATATTACATTATTACCATAAAACAAAATTCATATTTATAACTCATCTCAACTTATATTTATATTTATAATATTGTGAAAAACACTATTTACATGTGTAATTTTACTATTTTATAATATTTTGAAAAACATTATTTATAATATTGTGAAAACACTATTTTAATGCATTAAAATATTAATACAATAATAAATAATACATTAAATTAAATTAAAATTAAAATTGTTAATTTATTATCATTACAATCTTATTATTAAATTATTATCATTACATTATTATTATTTAATTTATCCTTTAATTATTATTTTCTTCTTATTACGCCGAAAGGCGTACACCTATTGAGATTTAATAGGGGTTTAGTGCTTAATAAGTTTTCTATGGACATGATTAAATATGGCTAGAATATTCTTAGTAGTCACACAAAATAAATGGCTCTGATTTCAATCATTAACTTCCTAGCTATTATAAAGACAACAGTTTATGTGTTTACTTTTTTACATTTACCTAATCATATTTAAAAATTACTTTGATAGCTAACTAATTGCCACTTAAGTGATTAACATAAATTAAAATATTAAAACCAGATAAATGAAGCTCAACAATTTATTTGTTAATCAATAATAAAACGTTTTAAAAATAAAAATAAAAATTAAACTATGTAACTATTCTATACATTATAGAATGTAACTATTCATATGCACTTGAATATAAAAAAAAAAGGAACTATGCAATATGAATCGAACCGTTAATAAACACGCGGCAGGCAGTAGGCACAGTGCACTCACAACAACCCTCGCGCATAAATCCAAATCAAACTATTCTATGAAATATAAAATCGAACTGTGAAAAAACACGCGGCTGCTGGTACAGTAACCCGACCGCATAAAAATCCCGCAGGGCAACCACAGGGCATAAAAATCCAGCAGATAAATAATTCGTGGCCGAGACTTCACGATCCACGAACACGCGGTAAGGAGGCGGTCATGAGATGGCGCTCCATGCAATCACCCACAAACAGCTGGTCAAGAAGGCGAAGCGCACTCCACCGCCCTGATCCAGTAAAAAAAACCCTAAACACAGTAAAACCATTCAATCATACTTAGAAAGCCATTCTACAGAAAACCACCTTCATGCCAGAAACAAAACAACCCACTCTCTGGGCATCGCCGACTTACCAAATCCCACCTGCTATGCATATATAGTGGTATACATAAAAAGCATCAGACTTTTGTCTATACACGTGAAGTGGGCACATGTGAACAGCTAGAATTTGTAACCAAGTTTGAAAACTTCAAAACACTGAACTAAAGACAGGGAAAAACCATTATTCTCTGGAATCACAGCAGATATACGTTTGATAATATGATAATACTGTCGATAAGGGAATCCTGCCAAACACAAGCAGACCACTCCAGAGTTCATCAACAAACCTAAAAAAACGACACAGAAAAGACCTTTCTGCAGGGCCTGTCTGTTCTGCCTTCATCGTTTTCATACCTAAAACCTATATACTAAAAAAACAATTCAAATACGTTCACCATTCCTCCTCGGGATTGCTAGCTTACCAAATCCTCTCCCCTCTCTCTGTTCGTATCCATGGAATGTATCGATGTGGACATATATCACTAGCAATTATTGGAACCCAGGTTTGAAAACTTCAAATAAAGAAAGTATGCCAAACACTAAACGAAAGAGAGACAATATCTAAATGACGAATTCAGCCTCCACTATTTCAATATGGCCATATCTCCACTAACTTTAAAAGACTGTGTGAAAATCATGCCTTAGGTAGTGTTTGTTAGATGACAGTATATTGTTTCTGTTTTCTGGCAGGTCTACCATCACTGCACGAAAGAAAATGAAGACATCGGATTCATTTTATGTGATCTTTCATAAACTTCATTAATTACTAGCATAGTCGCTAATTCGCGGCTGAGAACGCTCAAAGGTATCGGCTGAGAAAGTGTGTCATAAAATATCTGTGGTAATTCGTAATCTTTTTGTGGTAATATGAAAAGTTTGGCTGCATGGTTTAATCCTACTTAATCATTTAAACGTGGCAATTACATATCCTTACAGTAATTTTTTAATGTGATTAGGTAAATGTTAAAAAGTAAACATGATTTTGGCATCTTCAATGCATAGCCATTAGATTAGGGTTTAAGGTTAACTAAGGTTAAAAGATCATTAATTGTGCCCATTGTCAATAGGTGTACGCCTTTCGGACAGATATAACACTTGCATCGTTTCATTGGAAATCCAAAGACCATTAATCTTTTATTCAAGAACACTATAACACTATGCATAAATCAAATATTTATTATTAAAGTGGGTTTAATGGTTTAAAACATTTGTTTCCTTTTAAAATATCACAAGTTCAATTCCATAGAAAGTAGGATATGTATAGCTTAGTAAATTTTATTCAAATAACTAGACTGAAAAATTTCATACACTAATTTGATATCTAACTTAACCTCAACCTTAAAAATAGATTATTGTTATTATTATAAAATATGAACAAATCCAAATATAACAAACCATAAAACAAAACATATCCCACTAATATGAAAAATTACACCTATCCGCATATTAAGCTCCATAGAACCAAATATATCCTTAGAATATGGACAGTTCATTCTGGAACTTCACTTTTAATAGTGGCCATGTTTTGTTGCCCATTATCATGTTTTCTGTCATTGTCGAATATATGTATTGGAAGATGGAAAATTTATGACAAATAATGGGATATGGTTCTTTCTATTGATATTAGATGTAATCAACATACTATTAAACCACGTAACTCTTATGATTCCTTTAGCATTGTAGCATTTATGTATGTTATATGACAATGTTTATCGTTTATATTTTATTATATATTACGATAGGAATTAGTGTAGCTATTTAATACCAATGTAGTTATTATTATTATATTTAATATTCTAATTATTGCTAAGTAATGCAGTGTTAGAAAACTAAATAAAAGCTTTTTTAATGTGTTTTATTTGGTTAATTTTGAGAATGGTATTCAATATAAATATAATGAAAAAACTAAGAGTTCAATAGATTTCTTTCTTGTTTTTTCTTGAGATTGCATGGTTTTGTTTACTATTATAGTGATATTAATTGATACTCGAGATTGCATGGTTTTGTTTACTATTATATCCATGGTTTTGTTTACTATTATAGCCATATTAATTGATACTTAAGAATAATGTTCTTACAAATTAACCTACACGTACCATTACCATTAGCTCCTGTAAATGGTAAGTTGTTGGGGGCATGCTCCTCCACTTTCAAAGTTTGATGTAATCTCTCTACTAAGATTCAAACAATTTTTATTTTCATATTCTACTTTCACATATCAAGAGGTCAACTCGTTGGATAGCTAAATAATTTTTTATAATATGTGGCATAATTTAAGTTCTTGATTCTCGATTGTTGATTCTCGATGGATCTAATACATGCACCTAACAAGGATAAATAAACGTTTAACTCCAACATAAATTTTCTTACCTCCATATTGCTATTGATACATTCCAAACAATAATGCATGCGCTAATGTAGTTGAAAGGGACCTCATTGGATGCTCCATAACCTGTTCTCTTAGAGTACAAGATTACCTTCACTATGTAACATACCCAATATCCATGCTCAGTATCATCAATGGTTCTCTTAGAGTACAAGGTTACCTTCAATGTGTAACATACCCAATATCCATGCTCAGTATCATCAATGGGGAAAACAACTTTTCCTGCTAAATACAAATTTAAATGTCGTATACATAGAAAAGAAACCAAGGAGTAACAGGTCCATAAAAATTACCACAAAACAATATGTTGATTTACCCATGAATCTACAACATTTATAAAATCATGAATGCATGTGAATCCCAAAAAACATAACACAACATTTAGATATCATTTACACATATGAATAATGATAAATAACAGAACATAAACACTTATCTATTTATAAACATTAAATAAGAGAACATAAACACTTATCTATTTATAAATATAGCAACTTGCTAGATATAAGGATGAACCTCCCACCCATAAACATTGTTGCTCCATATAAAGATGAACCCCCCACCCATTCTTCAAATATCAATGGTAGGTCCATAAGGAGATCGAACCCTCTAGTTGTCCACCCTCCACGGTGAGCAACCTAAACCTAGGTTCTACTCCTACATTAGTTCCAATCCACGAATCCTCCAGCTCTCTCTTCCCCACAACCTAGGTAATGTACCCACTTCACTGCTCAGAGTGCTTCAAGGTGTACTATTCATTTATCATGGCTTCCAATGCACTTGGTTGGCCATGAATCTCTTAGCTAGGGACTTTAGGAACTCCAGTTGTTTCGAATGGGTGCTCACAACAGTATTGACAAAGATCTTGAAAAAATTCCTCAATAGGAAACACACTAAGGCTTACAACTTGTTTTACAAAAAAATAGGCCTTGTTTCTATCATAACATTAACACACAACCAAGAAATGACTTCCTTTAAGAACAACATGGTAGTTGACCAAAATCTGCATGCAAAAAGTGTCTCTATTCCCAAACAAAATTCCTTCTTCTCTCGTTCTTCCTTGTCTCTCACTCTTCTAAAAGATGATTGTACTTCGTCCCATGCTATAGAATAACTATGGGATATGACCCTTACAACCACTCTCTTACATGAGTTTAATGATTGGCCTTGGGAACACTCAAAAACAAATAAAATGTTTACAGAATGATAATAATATTAGGAATGTGGATTGGATTAATACCCATGAATAAAACATTCGTTCGGTTGTGGAATCATAACCTCCCATCATTTTCATCCCTCTTGTATGACATCCAATGATTATTATTTTTTATAATTAATTCAATGTTCATAATATACAATTTGGCCTCCGACCATATTAATCAATATGGACTCTTACCCCAATCATATCGGCTCACCACCTAATTCACATGTATAAAATTACATTACAATTTGTGGGGATTAAATTGGGGATGTTACACCCCAAGTATTCTAGTGACATTGACATGGATAATGAATGTATTGATGTTTGTATTCAAATTCTATCCATGTATTTTGACTCTCAACCCAAGACAATGCAAGCCAATAAATTGGAATGGTCAACAATACATTTAGATGGGATAGTGTTTCAAGATGGATAGATCTCTATGGTTGTTCTCTACATCGAGATGGGGGATAAACTTCCAAATTAGAAACCTATGAAATATGAACTCTTATTTAATATCTTGAATACAATAAAAAATGATAAAAAAAATGGAAAATCAATCAATTAATGACATAAGCGATTTATGTGGTAAAACCATGATGGTGTGTCAAGGAAACATCCATAGGGAAAGGTGTCAATATCTTTATTATTCAAGATAGAATAAAATTCAGGATTACCGAGCTTCATAAATATACATCTATTTGCATAGTTAGGAGAACTACCACCCATTATAAAAACTTCCACTGGTGTTGTAAACCAACACCACTCGATATTTACATAACTAAATTTTAGTTTTACATTTTATTTTAATTGATTGTTGTAACATTTTAACAATCTCCACCCTAACAACAATTTACCTAATACATTTTCCTCTTTCATTAATCACCTCCTCTTCAATCCAAGAGAATCCAAACACCACCACAACTTCTCTAAAAATACTAGTTTCATAAACATGTATGCACAATTTGTTCATGTACGAACTACTCCACCTTCATCGGTAACTTGTATTACAAAATCATGCATTGTTCGATTTTGAAATGTTAGATTGTTAGTCAAAGGAGAAACAACTTGAATATCACATAACACCTTATCCTGCACTTGTCCAAACTTACCTAATAGACCCTTGCATTCATGCAATACATAACCTAAGGTAGATCTCCTCTTGTCCAAATATCATGCAAACTTTGAATCAACATAACCACAAAATAAATTACTACAAAAACTGTAGGTTATATTCATGCCTCTAAAATACTGAAGCACCCATTTCACTTATTTACTTGTATTTTCCATGTATCCACACACAACACTAACTTCATGTGAAATATGTGACCATTACATCAAATACATCAAACTTCCTAATCGGACATAAATCTAAAGAAATATTACAATGGAAATCCAAGGGGATACTTACCGGTTTCACATTATTCATCGAATTTCTTGAGTATCTTCTCCATGTAAATCTTTTTCAATAAGCAAATTGTACCATCTTTCCTATTTCTATGACTTTTCATGCCCAAGATTTGTTGTAGATCCTCCTAGATCCTTCATATCAAACATCCTATCCAACTTAACCTATTGATCTCAACCACTATTTTGCTTGCTACAAGCATACCATATAACGACAAGATAATGAATATACAATAAACACAATGGTTATACTCACTTCTTGTAAAATTTGGCTCACCGTGAAAGAATCAAACATCTTGCACCATTCCCTGCTGGATATTTAGGCCATACAATGACTTCTTGAGTTTGTTAATATATATTCTATTGCAATCATGAACTAACCTTTCTCATTGTTTAAAATACATCTCTTTATCCAAAAATCCATGTAAAATTGTTTTAACATCTAGCTACACTAACTCGATATCATGTAACACAACTAGTGCTAACACAACATGAATATAAACAAGCTTAACAACTAGTGATAAAATTTCATGGAAATAAATACCTTCCAGATTCCCTTATGCTACCAGTCATAGATGATTTTAGGGGATAAATTTTGCAAATGGGCTAATTTTCCATGGTTTTTCCCAAAACAAGATTAGCAAATTTCCATTTGTTTCTAAAAGCAATTTGCCCAAATTCAATAGAATAAAATTATTTTACCTTAAAAATAGTCAAAATGTTATAGAAACTATATAAAATATTTATAAATTCGAAGATTTTTACCAAACTATCGCCAACCATTTTACATTTTTCATATTAAGGAATAATAAGACTAGTCGAGGTTTATATATTTTAATATAAATTTCCATCCTTAAAAGTATCCCTCCTAGAGTCATGCTTTGTACCTTTTGTATTTTACTATGTCTAATTTTATGAGAGGATATTCATCAATCATTGCATCTCTCTTAATGATGATTCTATGGGCAGTATGATCCCACATCCCTTAACACCATCCCTATAACCAAAAAATATCTACGTGTTTGATATGGGTCCTACTTAGAACGTTGATAATAACATAAGTGATCTATAATATGTCATGGATATTCCACTGGAACAATTTTTCATAACAGATCTCATAAATCACTAAAATCTTTATTATTAAGGTTATTTTTTCCCTTTAGATTTCTATAATATTTAGTTAATGATTTTTTCTACTTATTCATTAAATAGATAAAATGCAGAAAACATAGAACAGTAAAACACAATCACACCATCAACAAATAAACACAAGATGTGACCCAAGAAACCCAATATGGGAGAAAGCCAGTAATATTCCAGATATAAAAAGTATTCAGAACAAAAATAAAATGCTAGAAATGGAAGACGAACAACAATATAACTAGAATAACACCACAATAATACTAAAATGATAACAGAATAACATGAGAAAGAGCACTTCGATCACTGAGAGCAATGTTCATAGGCCTCTTCTAGGGGGAAACCTCCAGTCGAGCAGAGCTCTATTACAATAATATCCAAGCTAGGGTTCTCATACTCTCGACTCCTATTTATACTAAATATGTCTATCAATAGAACCATGTAGAGGAAGATCCTTCTAGAAGTGGAAGCTTCTATTAGGTATTCCTACATTCGACATATTCTACTTTATTGCAAGGCCTTATTAATATTGACCTTTATTACATCGAAATACATTGTTCTACCTATGTGAAGGGTTAGGTCCTTAACAAACCATAGCTACAAGGTTAAGATTATCTACTCTATTTTCTCTCGTATATAAATGATGTAGGTACAAAGAAGGAGGCACTCTCTGTGGAGCTTCCTTTGACCTGTGGCTCGTGTGGCTGCTATAGAATCTATCATCCTTTGTTATGCTCACAAAATACCACTCTCATATTCTTTTCTTAGCTATGGAACAAGATGCAATGCAAAATAATGGAACCCCTTCTCCTCTTAGTGGTCCAATATTTAACATAGCCCGATAGTCATCTAGGGGTACGTTTTTTACTTCCTCATCCCTCAATCATGATAGGGTTTTGGACCTTCTAGAATATTATTGAAATTACATATGTGGCTAGCCCCATATGCATGAGTAACAGGGGTTGACGTGGCATCATCTTGTACCATGGTGGTCAACACGGTAGGTCAACTTGCGGGAGGCATAAATTTTGCATACAAACTCTCATTGATGCACAATATAAACCATTGGAAACGCCTCAATGTAGAATACTATTAGGGGGGTGTGTAAAAGTTTTAGATAGAAAACCCCAAAAAATGCCATTTAATTCTTCAAAATGGCTCTAGAAGGTTTTGAAGCCCAATTTTCCAAACTGGGACCTACCACTGAAATGACCTTGCAAGTTGAACCCTCCAATTGTCTCCACTCTAAAAGGATTGAGATAGATGAAAAACAATATAATGATCTCCAATCTAGATTAATAACCATCAAAACAAAAAAAATTCACATAAATGAGTAATCGCAAGATGACCTGTTCATACCTATTTTGGAATATTCCTGTATTTTGCAATTGGTGGTGAATGGTTTACTACATAGTACGATTGATTCCACCCACAACACTTGTTGTAAATTCAAATTACTGAACATGCCCCTTTGATCCCATCTCCCTTGCAATAATTTCCAAATTTCAAAGATGTTAATCCACTTCCATCATCTATTCTCAAACACTTGATTGAACTGCAAGTACTCTTTTCACCATAAATCTATAAGTACATCAACCTTTCTATAGATAAATATAGACTCACCTCTCTAACCTAAATTTTTCATTTGAAACCTTGACCAAATACGGACAAACAAACTTATATGAACCTTTTCCTCTCACCTCTAGGTACCTTATGATCGACTCTCAATGCTCCACCTTGACATGAACATTCCCTTGACCCAATCCACTATAGACGACCAAGTAAGCCTTCACCTCTCACCTCCAAATCCATTTATAATGAAGTTCACCAAGCCTTTGAATAGGATTTGTTTCATGCATTCTAGAGGCACCATAAGACGGTCTACCAAGACCATCCTACATTCCCTCCCTATCAAATAGGTGTAGTTATAGGATTTATCGATGATTTACTAGTGGTACGCATGCCTAAACAACTATTACAGTAGCATGTCCATTACATGCAATAAATAATTCTACAACTCCAAAGTAATTGTTTTTTTATTTTTCATGATAACTCCACCATCACCTTTCTTCTTCTTGATAACAAATCTCACATTTTAAGTTTCTTCTTTTCCATTAATTCTTT
>ML783688.1:205041-216555 GCA_009831015.1 Picea engelmannii
AGTCTCTACTACATCCCAAACATCAGCACCCAAGGCCATTAAATATGTTCTCATTCTAATCTTCCAGAAGGCAAAATTTGTTCCATCAAACAGAGGGGGCTTAGAGGCTGAAGTCCCTTCATGACTTTTCATGTTTAAGCTTATAGATCTACCTTTAAATAAAAGGAACCCGCTCTGATACCAATTGTTGGAAATACTAAAACAACTGAGAGGGGGGGTGAATCAGTTGTATGTGAGCTTAAACAATTTTAAGTCTGTTAAAACATTATTAATATTTCTTGATGTGGTCATCAACAATATACAACATATGGACAGTAAAATTAAAGACCATCATTCACACATAAAGTACACACAGAGACAGATTTTCACGAGGAAACCCATAAAGGGAGAAAACCTCTTCTTCTTTGAAATGATAGGTAGTCTTTTTCAGTTCTGTACATCATTTACAATTGAGAAACAACTCAATGTCAGGTTGCTACCTCTGTTTTACAAGATGCAACTTGTTTGAGAGCACCAACTCTCTGGTTTCTCTAGCACCCACTAGAAGGAACCACCAACTCCCTGAATATTCTAGCACCAACTGGATGGAAGCACTAACTTCCTGAATGTTCCAGCACCAACTGGATGGAAGCACCAACTTCCTGAATGTTCCAGCACCCATTGGATGGAAGCACCAACTTCCAGTTACATAGGCTCCAACCTGTATAACAAAGAACACTTGTTCTCCCTAGCACCACCCTGCCACCCTAGTTTCTCTGGCTGCAACCAGATGGAATCTACAACTTCCTGTGTTCAAGATCCCACTTGAACCTCTGAGGACAACAGTCCTCCCGAGCACCTCCCTTCCACCCTATATTATCAAATAATGAATACACAGACAATTACACATATAAATCAGTTCTTACCAGTCTTTTTTTGTTCTATAAGTCTGATCTTCTTCAAGCTATTCTGCAATTCTCCTCTTCCTCTGTCTGTTCAGCAGGTCTTCTCTGCATCAACTTTTTCTGTCATTCTACTCTGCTTCAACTTGCTCTGTTATTCTGCTCTGATTTTTATCTCACTCTGCACATATGCTCAATTTCATATTGCGCATCCTCTGCTTTTTCCTTTCTTACAGTTTCATTCTTTTCCTCTAGAACAACCAACCTTACACAATCTGTCGCATCTTCTTTTATGCATACCTTCCCGACCATTCCACTTCGCCTTCCCTCAGCCGAAACAAGAACACCTGTCCTAGCAACTGAAACGCTAACCGATTCGTCATCATGAGTTTGTTTCTCTTAACAGTTTCATAACTGAAGTGTTAATGTGTGAGAAGAAGAACAACCCTCAAATCACATTCAAATCTTATCCGTACCGTTGAATGACCTTTATTATTCTTGCCTTTTAAATCGGTTTTCGGCATTTCTTTGCCTAAGTTTCTCGACACTTTCACATCACAATCTTTGAAACTCCGAAATGGAGCTTATCTAGACTGACACCTTCTCTTCCTGTGACCAAGAGCTGTGACCAAGGTTTTATGTGAAAGGTGCTTTCACGATTTCGCATATCGCGAAATCGTAATGCCTGATGTTCAAAATTCTTGTCAATACCAAAACCCGATCTCCGACATTCTGTAATGAAACCAAATCAATGATCCAGATTATTTCTAGATCTGATGGTTCATATTAAGTCGGGAATTCACTCATCGCGAAATTGGAATTCACGTTGCATTGTGTTCTTTGCCTTTTGAATTCGCGATCCGCGAAACTCCAACACAGGCTATGATCAACGGTCCAGGTATGACCTTGACTCAACGGCTACCATTGAGTCGTGATATCGCATATCGTGAAATCATAATTTTCGTTGCATTGTGTTCTTTTCCTTTTGAATTCACGATCCCCGAAACTCCGACATAGGCTGTGATCAACGGTCCAGATCTCATTCTCGATTCAATGGCTTTGATTGAATCACGATATCGCATATCGCGAAATCAGGGTTCTTGGTGTCAGGTGACTTTGTCATTTCAAAGTTCTGATCCCTGATACTCCATGAAGAAAATCAACGGTCCAGATCTCATTCTCGATTCAATGGCTACGATTGAATAGCGATATCGCATATTGTGAAATCAGGGTTTTCGATGTCAAGTGTTCTTGTCAATTCAAAGTCCCGATCCCCGATACAGACTAGAATTAATGGTCCAGATCAAGGCTTGATCTAACGGCTCAGATTTCATCGCGATTTTGCCTATTGTGATTACGCCCACTTCTCCTTGCACTTTAAAGAGCATGCATGTTATCCTTGATCCGACGATGGTCGGGCTCTGTGCTCGGATCTGACGGCTGATATCTGTCTCCCTCTTCAATGATCAAAGATTCTTCTTCAACCTTTCACTCATTCGCTGCCTTCGATCATTCACTGCTTTCGATCATTCACCTCTCTGAACTTGTCTTTTGTTTGCCTGTTTTCATGTCATCTTCATTGTTTCCATCAATGACAAGCATTGTGTTCGCTGTTTGTTAACTGAATTTTCCAACAGAAGAAATGTGTAGTGATTTGGCAACTCGAACACAATTGCGCGACAATGGATCTTGTCTTTTTTAATTTGTTTATGCTTCTGTCCCCCGGGGTTAGGTATTCAACGGTTCTACAGAGAAGGGTTTGCCCTATTCTATAGCTCTCTGATATACATGCGGGGTCCAATAGTATTACTCGGCCCAATATCTCATGGCACTAACTAAGGAGGCTAGACCATGCCCTTAGTCGTACTACCTCACTACCCAGGTACTAGAGAGTATCTTCCCGATTGTTATTCTCAATGGCACTATAGCAGTCAGGTGACCAATTGGTTTATCTAAAGAGGGCTTCGGGAAATCTAGGTTGATCCATTCACAGGTGTTGTCTCATGCGCTACCACTCGAAGGGGTAACAACAGGGGTTACAAGGGTGGCCAACAAATGTGCGCTTAAGTACCACTTGTATTTCTTGCATGTATGAATCCCTCAACCGTGGGTTTATGCGCGTAACGACAGATCTTTGTGGCTTAAAGACGCCATAATACATCTCTACCCTAAAAAAAATTTAACCCACAATTTATGCCGAGGAAAGTGCTCTGATACCACTTGTAATATACTAGATATAAAAAGTATGTAGAACAGAAATAAAATTCTAGAAATGGCAGAATAACAACAATATAACCAGAACAATCACCACAATAACACTGAAATGATATAAGAATAACAACAGAAATAGCACTTTGATTCTGAGAGCAATGTTCACGGGCCTCTTCGAGGGGGCAACCTCCAGTCGAGTAGAGCTCTATTACAATAATATCCAAGCTAGGGTTCTCATACCCTTGACTCCTATTTATACTAAATATGTCTATCAAAAGAGGCATCTAAAGGAAGATCATTCTAGAAGAGGAAGGTTCTATTAGGTCTTCTTTCATTCGACTTATTCTATTTTATTGCAAGGCCTTATTAATATTGACCTTTATTACATCCAAATATATCGTTCTACCTATGTGCGGGTTAGGACCCTAACAAACTGGCTCTCTATATAATTTATATTCTTGGTTTCTTCTTTTAACCCTGTGAATTTCCATTCTTAAGTTTACTAATAAATATAATACAAAACAACAATGGATGTGGAGAATATTCCAATCCTTAAAATCCCAAAATTCTAGGCAATCCAACAGAAAATATACTAGAGTGCTCTTATAAGTTTCATACCTCTAGGAAAATGTTATCATGCATAAACCAAATAAAAAAACTCTTATTTACAACAATAAATACAATAGTAAAAGAACCCTTATCTTCTTCAATTACAATGTTAAATAATTTAGCATAATTCTCGTTATGTCAAATCAACAAGACATATATAGCTAGAAATTATAAACCGAGAATAATATAGATTGTTGAAAATCAAAGATGTAATTTACACAAGTATTGGATAGTTGAAAACTTCATTACCATGCATAAGATGAATTTGTTGTACATGTGATAGTTTTATCACATGTTTAGAACAATCCACTAGCTCTCCAAAACCATAGCTAGGGAAACAATCAAAAGTCTAGCTAAACCAAGGATGTCCAAGAAGCATGAATCACTTAATCAAGCCCCCCAAGGAAAAACATCAAGTTGTGGATAAAACACTAATGGTAGACTTCAATATGCTCTAGGAATATCAACAAACCCTAATGACTCCAAGAAAGATCAAATACAAATGAAGATATAATAATAATAATAATAATAATCTATTTTTAAGGTCACATCCAAGCCATGCCAAATTGGTGTATGATACCCCCTTGTTTTGTGGGACAAGGGACCCCCCTCCGCCCAGTTATTTGACTGGTAATGTCTACAGAGGTATACATACCCTACCCCCCTCTGGATTTGAACTTGTGACCTCTTAAGAGGAAACACATGTTCTTAACCATTACTCGCTTGCTCCTCTTAGTCACATATCTAGAAAAAAGTTAATAAGAATAATGAGTGATGATTAATGAGTAAAGGATATCTCTCCTTCATCTCTCTATATAAGGTAAGGAAAACAATACAACATGGGTAAGTTCACTTACAATGACGGTATGGTTATGAGGGATAATCTTCACTTTGATAAGTTTAAGGAGGTGCCATGTGAAATAATTAACTTGACTAATGATGTGAGAGAGCGTTCATAGATAGAAAGTGCTATGCAATTTTTTTTACCTTGGTTGTGGAAGCTAAGAACACAAACTTTGATACTAATTAACACATAGTAGAAAAATACAATGACGATAACATTATTCATAATAAAAGACATATTGTAAATGAGATTGTCTTCTTCTATTGCTTACAAAATAGGGGCGAGTATGTTTGATTGTGTCTCCCATTTTATGTAATATATTATAATTAAATTTTTAATTAAAAGCTAATAACACTATCATCCACTTTGCCTTATCTCAACTTAAGTCATACCCTTTTTATGTAATATATTATAATAAAAATTTTAATTAAAGGTTAATAACACTATCATCCACTTTGCCTTATCTCAACTTAAGTCGTACCATTGAGTAGATTATAAAACACAATCATTATTAAATATATTTAATTAAAATATAAAAATTAGAATAAAATAAAAACGAGTAAGAAAAATACAAGCATTACTTATAGATTTTGAGATCATCCCATGTACCATTGAGCATCTTATAGAACATAATGAAGGTTAAATATAAATGGATTAAAATATGAAAGTTAGAATAAAATAGAAACTAGTAACGAAAATGCAAACATTATTACTTTCAGATTTTGAGATTAACTCTTTTCTTCCTTGTTATCATATAATATGTTTGGAATGATTTGTTTTTCAACATCGTCCTATAATATAAAAATTGGAAATTACTCGGAAAAAATAATGATTATATATATTTTAAAAATAAATGTTTACATTTGTTTCTTGGGTTATGTTATTATTTAACAATTTTCTAATACAATTGGTCGGAATATTTGTTTCCTAGAGCTGTTGGATTATGTTATTATTTGACAATTTCCGAGTACATTTGGTTCCATATTTTCATGGTATATTACACATCATTTTCCTGAAAAATAAAAACTAATTATTTAAAAACATAAAAATTGATTACTATTGTTAGAAGAAAAATATAATAATAATAATAATAATCTATTTTTAAGGTCACGGCCAAGCCAGCACACCAAATTGGTGTATGAGACCCTCTTGTTTGTGGGACAAGGAAGGTATACATACCCTAGCACACCAAATTGGTGTATGAGACCCTCTTGTTTGTGGGACAAAGAAGGTATACATTCCCTACCCCCTCTGGATTTGAACCTGTGACCTTTTAAGAGGAATCACATGTTCTTAACCATTAGGCCCACTCAGGCTGTATATATTATATAACTAAAAATATTTCAAAATTAATAATTTATCCTTATCAATATTATGTTTTTAATGTTTTCTTGTGTTATAGGTCTAAAATTGTGTACTCGTGCATACATGGTCTTGGCCCTTCTACTTGCGTATTTTTGGTCTATACCCTTTAGTTGTCCCCATACCCCTATACATATTTATTCAAAAAGATGTTTGGTTTATAATAAATTATATATATGTTTCATTAAGAGCGCGCACACACTCTTGTGACTTCATTGAGTTGTAGTTGTTGGTCATTATGCTCAGTAGAAATGTGCTCGCATTCCTAGAACATGCACGTGCTTTAGTGCACACGTGTTCTACGAATGCACACACATTATTGCTAGGAATAATTTGGTGCCTCATATATCTCAAGGAAGAAAAACAATCTGCAACATTTTCACACAAAAATAACATGCAGAGATAGGTTTTTATTATTTTAGTCTTCTTGTTTGATTCATATAGAGTTTTGTGTTATTTCCAAACTATTATAGGAATATTTGGAAGACAAATTTTTCCAAGTGCAATTGGAATTGTTGTTTGTATCTTCTTGTGTATTCTTGGAATTGGAAGACAAATTTGTCCAAGTGCAATTGGAATTGTTGTTTGTTATTTCTTGTGTCTTTTTGGAATTGGAAAACAAATTCATCCAAGTGAAATTGGAATTGTAGTTTGTATCTTCTTGTGTATTCTTGGAATTTGAAGAAAAAATTATCCAATTGCAATTGGAATTGTTGGTTGTATCTTCTTGTGTCTTCTTCGAATTTGAAGAAAAAATTCTCCAAGTGCAATTGGAATTGTTGTTTGTATCTTCTTGTGTCTTCTTGGAATTGGAATAAAAAAATTTCCAAGTGTAATTGGAATTATTGTTTGTCTCTTCTTGTATCTTCTTGGAATTGGAAGACAAAGTTGTCCAAGTGCAATTGGAATTGTTGTTTGTATCTTCTTGTGAAATTGAAATTTGTCCAAGTGCCTTCACTTTCCTTGCCTTGCCTTTCCTTTCCATGACGTTTCATTCTGTAAGGTAGCTAGAGAGGTAGTGGGGGGCCCAGAGGGCCCATAGTGATAATAGTGGAGGTCATTCAATGTAAGGTGGACTAGGTCCACTATATTATTAAATAAGGCCCATTATGGTAGTTAGATATAATAAATGTAAGAGGACTTCTTAGAAGGTTCTACTTCTAGAAGATTCCTCCTCTAGAATGTTCTTAGGTGATGGTAGCACTATATAAAGGGGTTCAAGCAATGTAATGGAATATGAAGAGAAGTATTGTATTTGGAGTGGTAGTTCAATAGGAGGAATCCCCCTCGTAGAGGCAAATGAACATGAGAGGATCCCTTCCATAATAGGATACATTGTATGGTGTTTCCCTACATCAAGAGTTTGGTAATAATAAAGTGTGGTTTCTTCTATCTTTCTTATGGATCTATTGTGTATTCAGTGTTGGTTTATATTTTCATATCTATTCAGATTATTTACAAGTGGTATCAGATCACTTTCCTTGGCAGACATTGTGGGCAAATAGTTTTATTTTTGCAGATTTTTTTCGGAGAATAAAAAAGAGGGCCACAACATTCCAGAAATTTTTTGTATATTTTTGTGCAAAAATTGAAGAAGCGGATTGTAGAATTGATTTCCTCTCAAAAAAACACCCAAGTTGAAAAAACAAATCATCTGAAATGGAGTCTGGGAAGTCAAGATATTGAAGTTTTAAAATCTGCGAAATTTTAGGGTTTTTTCTGCGGACGGTAGTGCGATTTGTTTTATTTATGTAGCAGCTGGAGGCCAAATTTTCCCAAACAAATTACAGGTCTGATTTCCTCTCACAATTTCACCCAATTTAAAAAAAAAATCAGCCGAAAAGTATTATGGGAAGTGAATTTATAAACATTTTAAATTCAACAGTTTTTCAGGGTTTTTCTGGAAAACGCCGCGATTTTCTGGAGTTATTTATTGTTGTATTTTTTGGGTTTTTCATGATGGATGTGGGCCTGAAGAGTTCATAAGGTGCTCATATGACTATTTCTTCTCAAACCCTCAAAGAAATCCTACATATTACTGAAGCATTCAAAGCCCAATTGTTTGACAGATTGGATGGCTTTATAGATGGCCTCAATGATAGTTTTCGTAGTATTCAAGATTCATTGGATAAAATGTAGAAGAGATATCTTATGGAGGACCTCATGGATGAATATAATCAAGAAATATATGATTGGTATAATTTTGAGTCCGATTGCGATGATTGGTATATGGATAGTTGTCATTTCTGGGATGACAACCATTTTCATATTTTATTTGATGACTCTATTGCACCTTGTATAGAGAACATCAATGTCCCCAATCATGATCTAGTTACCATCATCCAACCTACATATTCTACAATGGTATTTTCCCTTCTAGATTCATCTTTTATCATGTTCCACTATGTGGACGAATATTATTATTTCGATCCACATGATGGGTGTTAGTATTGGGAGCATCATTTTCAGTTGGTTATTGGGTGCCAATATCTTCCATGTGGGGTTCACATGAGAAATTGGACATGAGACCCTAGTTTACAGTGGAGGTTGGACTACTTCATCATGGTGGCTACCATTTCTCAATGGGACCCTGGTTCTCTAGTCTACTTTAGCACTATGGTCCACACTTATCCATGGGACCCTGATATATGGTTGTACATCAAGCATTGAGGACAATGCCTTCATAAGGGGGATGGAATGTAAGGTAGCTAGAGAGGTAGTGGGGGGCCCAGAGGGCCCATAGTGATAATAGTGGAGGTCATTCAATGTAAGGTGGACTAGGTCCACTATTTTATTAAATAAGGCCCACTATGGTAGTTAGATATAATAAATGTAAAAGGACTTCTTAGAAGGTTCTACTTCTAGAAGATACCTCCTCTAGAATGTTCTTAGGTGATGGTAGCACTATATAAAGGGGTTCAAACAATGTAATGGGATATGAAGAGAAGTATTGTATTTCGAGCGGTAGCTCAATAGGAAGATGCCACCTCGAAGAGGCAAGTGAACAGAAGAGGATCCCTTCCATAATAGGATCCATTGTATGGTGTTGCCCTACCCTAAAGGTTTGATATTAATAAGAGAATTTTTGCATATTTTACTTCTATATCTATTGTGGTGATTTTGTATTCAGTATTTGGATCTTAACATAAGGGGGATGGAATGTAAGGTAGCTAGAGAGGTAGTGGGGGGTCCAGAGGGCCCATAGTGATAATAGTAGAGGTCACTCAATGTAAGGTGGACTAGGTCCACTATATTATTAAATAACGCCCACTATGGTAGTTAGATATAATAAATGTAAGAGGACTTCTTAGAAGGTTCTACTTCTAGAAGATTCATCCTCTAGAATTTTCTTAGGTGATGGTAGCACTCTATAAAGGTGTTCAAGCAATATAATGGGATATGAAGAGAAGTATTGTATTTGGAGCAGTAGCTCAATAGGAGGAAGCCCCCTCGAAGAGGCAAGTGGACAAGATAGGATCCCTTCCATAATATGATCCATTGTATGGTGTTGCCCTACCTCAAGGATTTGGTAAGAATAAAATGTGATTTCTTCTATATTGTTTGTGGATCTATTGTGTATTCAATGTTGGTTTATATTTGCAGATCTATTCAAGTTCTTAACACATTCCATTCCATGCCTTCACTTGCCTTTCCTTTCGTTCAATTTCCTTCACTTTCGATGTCATGCCTTCACTTTCCTTTCCTTCTCTTGTCATTCCTTCACTTTCCTTCACTTGGATTCACTTTCCATTCCATGACTTCAAATTTTTCCTTTCATTTAATTCACTTTCCATGCCTTCACTTTCCTTTCCTTCACTTACCATGCCTTCACTTTCCTTGCCTTACCTTCACCTTCCATGCCTCCACTTTCCTTGCCTTTACATTCCTTGTCGTGCCTTCACTTGACATTCCATACCTTCACTTCCCTTGCCTTGCATTCAATTTCCTTTGTTTTCCATGCCTTCACTTTCCTTCAATTTCCTTCACTTTCCATGCCTTCAGTTTACTTCACTTTCCTTGCCTTCACTTTACTTCACTTTCCTTGCCTTGCATTTCCTTTCCATGCATTTCCTCCTCTTTCCATGTGATTTACATATGAAACTTGTTCATTTACATATTTAACTTGTTCATTTAGGCATGACATGGAAAGTGAAGGAAAGGCAATGCATGGCATTACACGGCATGGAATGGAAATGCATGGTATGGAAAGACATAACATAGTAAGGAATTGAAAGTGAAGGCAAGGAAAGTCATGGCATGGAAAGGAAAGCCATGGAATGGAATGGAAAGGCAAGGCATGACATGGAAAGGAAAGAAATGGCATGGAATGGCAAGTCATGGCATAGAAAGTGAAGAAAATGTAAGGCATGGCATGGCATGGGAAGGAAAGTCATGGGAAGGCATGACATGGTAAGTGAAGGAAAGGAAATGCATGGTATGTAATGGAAAGGAAATGCATGTCATTGTATGGCATAGAAATGAAAGACATGGAAAGTTAATGGAAGGCAAGGAATGGCATGGAAAGGAAAGGCATGTAATGACATGGCATGGCATGGAAAGGAAAGGCATGGCATACCTTTCTTTCACTTTCCTTTCCTTTCCTACACTTTCTTACATTTCATACCTTTCCTTCACTTACCTTGCCTTTCCTTGCATACCATGCATACCTTTCCTTCACTTGCCTTCCCTTCACTTGCATTGCCTTGCCTTGCATACCTTTCGTACCTTTCCTTCACTTTCCTTTCCTTTCAATGCATACCATACCATACCATACCATGGAAAGGCAAGGCAAGGAATACCATACCATACCATGCCATACCATGGCAAGGAAAGAACATTCAAGGCATACCATACCATGGAATGGAAATAAAGGCATGACATACCACAATATACTATACCATACCATGGCAAGCAAGGCCTACCCTACCATACCATGCCAAGGATACCATACCATACCATACCATGGCAAGGAAAGGCAAGGAATACCATACCATACCATACCAAGGAAAGGAATACCATACCATATATATCATACCATGGCAAAGAAAGGAAAAGAAAGGCAAGGAAAGGCATACCATACCATACCGTACCATACCATATCTTTGTAATTGAGTAATTCTATTAATAGTTATGGAGGTTAATTTGACATAACATTGAGATGATATTATTAAGTGATTTACAATTATGTAGAAGATAAATGAGAAAAAAAAATTCTATAATAAATTATTGTAATATGCCATTTTTTAGATCACAATATTTTCAAGTGACCACTATTTGAGTGTGGTTTGTCATTGGATTTAGATAGAGATAATTTAAGAGGTAGTCCATATTGTTGGTTGTGAGTTAGAATATGGATATCCATAACATTCATGCAAATAATTCAAAAGGAATCATCTATCGATGATGTAGAGATATATGGTTGATTAGCAAGCAATGCTACTGGAGCACCATTAATTGCTTATAGATTTAGCACTTAGCAATATTTTCCACCATAAGATATTCCTTAATCCATAATGCAAGTATTTATAATCACTTTAGAAAAAAATAAAGGGATTAATACACATAACATTCATATATTCATCAACATAAAATGCAGAAAAAAATGTG
>ML783688.1:216696-270121 GCA_009831015.1 Picea engelmannii
ATTTTTTATAAAATGGAAACTTGTGCCAAATATACAAAGTGAAAACAAGTTCCCTAACATCAAAAACATCCATATGGTGGCCTAGATACAAAATGGCAGTAGTTGGTCAATCATTGACCACTGCCACCCTCGCCACCCTCAAGAGCATCCTGGAAATCTATCTTTCTTCTCTTTATCGAGGAAGCACCTAGAGAGTTTCTAAGCCTATGCATGCTTCGATGCTCTAGAGACTGCACAAAGAATAAACAATGTTATAATTTTTTTCCCTCCATGAATTAATATACATACAAAATCATACTTTGTAATTTAACCTAAGACAACTCACCGCATATGTTGATGTGATTCGTGAAGGTGTTACCCTCCTTCGTGACCCCAATCTCTTTTTGATTCCATCATACATGAGTTACAAGGATCAATTCAATAAAATTAAACCAATATTCTTAAAATCAAATTCATGAAACATAAAAAATTATCATCAATGCATTATCTCACTGTGAATATCTCAGGCCTCGATGGAAATCCACTGGAAGATGGAGCACTAGGTTGTACAACCTGCTCCGATACAACCTCTACTGAGACAGTATCAGATGATGGGGTCGATGAAAATCGTGGTGGGGTTGGGTGGAATACAAGTGGTGCATATGGGTTTCCTGCATGTGAATCCACTGAGGATGCGTGAAATAATATTGATGTTGAGGGTCGGATGTGATAGACCCTCACAAGTTGTACAAGTGAGTGCAACTCCCTAGTCCTGGATAAATTTAACCCAGAAGAAATGCCCAGGTGTCGAGGGAATGAAATAGTACTATATCTAGAAAATATATATGCAACATGCATACATATTAATGAAATTGAACTATTAGTACCAAATAGGAAAATTCAAAAACATAAACAAAAACAATTTGAGAATTATATGATATTTAAATCTACAAGGATACATGTGGCGCAAATGACTTGTCCATCCTATATGGACATTCCATGCGCCTAGTCCCAAATGCTATATAAACATGAGAACATTAAAAATTTGGGGATGCCATTAAATAAAGAAATGACTATGGTGAGTTTATCAAATGTGATACATACCTATGTGTAGGGTGCACCCAATGAATATGTTGTCTCTACTACTTCATTATTGGTGCGGTTAAGCACTGATGCATCTATCGATATAGAGGGTCTACTGCTCAGACGTAACAAATGAAAAACAACATACATTAAAATATCGATATAAATACACAAAATACAAAATAAATATATAATAATAAATGCTATAGAGAGGGTTAAAATATTGACCTCCTCCATGAAGCTATTTTTTCGACTGGGCCTTATAGGCCCATAGCATGTATTCCCACAACTCGAGCATCTGTGAGGTTCACATGGACGACTATTATGTCCATGTTTCCTCTCCTCATTGTACTCTCCTATGAATGGTGAAGCTCCAAACCCTCTATCAATTTCATTGGTAAACATCTCCTACCAAGATAGTGCAACAAAGCTATTGTGTTGCACTAGGATACGAGTCAATGATGAAATGACTAGCTGTACCTATTGCAATCTCTTTTCAACAACAGGATGTTGGGTAGGGGAGTTGGGCCTTTGCTTAGGAGGATGAGGACCTAACATGAGGTCGCACCTGACATTCTCTCGGTCCTATGCAAACCCTTGATCCACCCCCTGCAATTCACCAATGTCAAATTAGTTGACATTCTTACCCAAAATAAACTCAACCCATAATTCTCTCATAAAATATAAAGGAATCTCCCTGTTATTGCAGGGATATTTATCAAAAAGCATATACCACCTATCCATCCAATTTTGACTACTCTGGGGATGGATGCACCAGTCAGTGGAGATGTGTTTCTTGGTAAATGGTAGTTCTTGTCCATTTATAGGATCCCTAAAAATAAACAATATTTGTTGTTTTGAAATGCCCAGTTCTTTGACTTAGTTTATGTCAAAACCATTGCTATAATACTCATACATTATTTCCCTATAATTAGAAATAGAGGTCAATTTCCCTTGGGCACTTGCAATGGAATTCACAATGATGTCCAAAGAAGTGGCCAAGGAGACTATTGTTCCTGAAAGATTCTTATTATAACCAACCCCTCAACAATTTGAGTGTTTACATTGGGTGGTTGTGGTGGGTTGGGGTTTTTATCTTCCTGGTTTTATTCTGATCATTTTACATTGTCTTTGGGTTTTATTATATTATATATGCTTCAATTTAAAAGCAATGGAATGTAAATTAGGTTGGTTTTTTAATTGAAATACAAAATTACAATTTTTTTTAATTTAGATTCTTGGGAGAAAAATACTAAATTGGAAATGAAAAAATTTGGCTAAAAATAAGATAAATCAAACACACACATAGTGGAAATATCCTCCCTTCATTTCTCCTCTATAGCTCCTCTCTCCTTTCTCAATGAGAGTAAAAAAACAAGTGATAGCTTTGGACAATGAGCACAAATCACGCTAGAGACCCTTTAAAAACGTTTAACAGAAGGAACCCTTTAAAAAGGTTTAACAGAAGGAAGGATAATGTGCATGTGTTATTAGGAACACACGTCGATTCCTACCACTAAACCTACGTGGCAAGCCTCGTGGAGGTTTGACCACTTCCAAACCTATAGGTTTAGGAATGCCTACTCGTGTCCGTGCGAGTGTGCTTTCCTACTAACCCGCTTTCCACATTTTCAACCACGAACTTCTTGCACTCACCCTTAAGTCAATAATAATTTTGTTAGTCTCATATTCATGAGACTTGATTTCTTTCTCATAATAATTGAATTTAGGCTATAAAAGTACTATGTCTAGAAATTTCCCTTATCATAATCTAATGCCCATAAAATTCTTGGTGGGGAACGACCTTCTTAGCTAATTTGAAAGAACAATTTATGTTTTGACTGTTTATCTATCTTCTTACTCAAAATCACCTATGTGAAAATGTTAGTTTCTTTTTCGAAATCAAAATTTCTTTGGAAGTACACCCCCCTTGAATTATTTTTCTTGTAACTCCATGGATTGAATCCTTAAGTGTGACAATTAGAATTATTGATAAAAATGATCTTTCAAATAGTTTTCCACTCACAACTTCCTTATTTCTTAATTCTTCTTCATATTCAAACTCACAACCAAGATTTATCTTACAATTTTTTACAGTGGTTCTATCACATCTTCTTCCATTAGATCAACTTTCTATACAAATCTTGTTTTTTTTATGACTCTAAATTTTCAAGAGTCTCCATCACAAAATCCAAAATCCATTTTTTTTTCGGTTGATCAACTTCAATTGTGATCACTTGAAATTTATTTAACTTTATTTATTTCCACATTCTCCTTAGTAAATGACAAATTAGTTTGACCTTGCAAAATTTCTTGTACTTCGTCCTATGTATCTGTGTTTTCCAATATTCCAATTTCTACATCTTCATGATGAATACATTGAGCAACATTTTTCATGTTAAAAATTAAAAATTCAGATGATGTGGATCATACTTCCATATCCTATCTTCTTCAAAACAAAATGGTTCCATCATCTCTTCAACTATACTAAATGTAGGTGTGATTTTAACTATAAACGAGAAAATTTCTTAATTCAATCCTTCCCTAATACATTCGTAGGAAAAAATGCGATGTGTTAGGAAAAGTGGAAGTCGATTTAATTATGAACCAAAAACTTTGATAACTATGTAGTCTTTAAATATGAACAAGCCTCCAAATTTAATGTCCCTCATGAATTGAATAAATATGTTCCATTCTTTAAGCATCCTGGGAGGATATTTATTATGTATTATACTTAAAACCATATAGAAGAAAACCGACTCACAACATTTCGGAGACGGGGAAGTGAAGAAAAAGATTTGTTCAGATTAATGAACGAGAAATACACATGTGTGTGTGTGTGTGTGTGTGTGAGATGATGATCGGTTTGAAATAGTTGAAGATGCTTGGAAGCAGTTGGAGCGAAACCACAACTAATTCTCCATTATTCTAACTCTCCCCTTTAATGGAGAAAGGATTTACATCCACACCTAACATATCCCTAAACAATTCAAATTTGATCTTCCTAAGAGGCTCAGTGAAAATATCAACAACATTTTCACTAGTATTACAATACATTAAAGAAATGTCATTAGAATGCATCTTTTCTCGAACAAAATGGAATTGAGTATCAACATGCTTTATCCTTGAATGATAAACTGGATTATTTTCCAACTTGATTGATCTCTGGTTATCGCATTTGATTATAGTAGCTTTCTTTTTTTCTTCTCCAACATCTTGAAGTAGTCTTCTCAACCAAACAACTTCACAAGTTGTTGCACACAATGTTTTATATTCTACCTCAGTGGATGACAAAGATACAATAGGTTTCTTCTTACTACTTCATGAAACAATCCCGGATCCAATGCCAAAAGGATAACCTTTAGTAGATCTCCGATCATCCGAATTGCCAGCCCAATCAAAATCTGAGTAACGTGTTAACTCAACATCGAATGAATCACTATACTTAATACCATAATAAATTGTTCCTTTGAGATACTTGAGTACCCCTTTCAATGCATTCCAATGGATTTCTAGAGTTTTATCCATAAACTAACTTAACACACTAAAAGAGTATGTTATGTCAGGTCTGGTTGTAGTGAGATAATTCAAGCCTCCCACCATTTGTCTATACACTGTATAATTTACCTCCTTTGAACCATCATCGCAATAAAGTTGCATGTTCTACTGCATTGGAACATAAGAAACTTTACATTGATCCATTTTAAACCTGTTAAGTACTTCTCTCGCATATTTACCTTGAGACACAAAGGTTTGACCAACATTTCTCCAAACTTCAAAGTCGAGACAATAATGTAACTCACCAAGATATTTCATTTCAAATACGTGTGACATATGCTTCTTGATTCCACTAATCAATTTTTCTGAATTTCTTGTAATAATTAAGTCATCAACATATAAGGAAATCAATACAACATGCCCCTTTTCATCAAACTTGGTATACAAATTTGGATCACTTTTGCTCCTCATAAAACCATGCTGAAGAAAGAATGAATCTATCTTCTCATACCATGACCTAGGTGCATGTTTCAGTCCATATAATGCTTTCTTTAATTTACATACTAAATGTTCCTAACCACTTTTCACAAACCCCTCTGGTTGAGTAAGGTAAACCTCCTCCTTTAACTCACCATTCAGAAAAGAAAACTTTACATCTAATTGGTGAAGCTTCCAATTGTGTTTTGTAGATAGTCAAATTAACATTCTGATAGTGTTTAATTTGGCTATTGGTGCAAATGTTTTTGCATAATCAATGCCCTCTTTCTGCGAATACCCTCTTTCCACCAATCTAGCTTTATATTTATCTATACTACTATCTTCTTTGAATTTAGGCTTGAATATCTATTTACATCCTATGGGTTTTTTATCTTTAGGCAATTCAGTCAATTCTCAAGTTTTGTTTTTCATTATAGAGTCATATTCTTCCTCCATTGCTTCTCTCCACTCTTCATGTTCATTAGCTTCATTAAAACTCATGGGTTCTATGACATTTGAAATATTAGTCATTAGGGCATAATCTTTATATTTTTCAGGAAGACGAACCTGTCGTGGAGATCTTCTCAATTGGTTGGTGGCTTCTTCTTTGTTTTGTGAAGATTCTTCTTCACTGCTAGATGTATCCATGTCACTGAGTGCCTTTTCCTGTTGCTGCTTCTCTTCTTTGACTTCCTCATCTTCAAGAAGTACATGCCATCTTTCATGATTGTTGTCCTCATTGTTTCCTTCTGCCTGTTCATGGAAGATTACATATCTACTTGCAAACACTTTTTGAGTAGATGGATCAAACAGTTTATACGCTTTAAATTTTTAACAATACCCTATAAAAATACATTTGATATCTTTAGCATAAGTTTCTTCATGTTCTCCTTTGGAATATGTGCAAAATCCTTACACCAAAATATCCTTAAATTATTAACTGCTGGTTTAGAGTCATACAAGGCTTCAAAAGGAGTTTTATGATCAAGACACCTTGTTGGACTTCTATTCTTTAAGTAAACAACAGTGCTAATGGCCTCAACCCAAAAAGTATTTGAGATATTCTTGCCTTTCATAATACTTCGTGCACACTCCACCAGAGTTCTATTTTTCCTTTTCGCAACTCCGTTCTTCTATGGAGTGTGGGGCATTGTAAATTGTTGTACTATTCCATGATATTTGCAATACTTGATGAAGCTCCTCAATATGTACTCTCCCCCTTGATCTGAGCGAAGGTTTTTTATGGGTTTTCATGTTTGCTTCTCCACCGTGTTTTTAAATTCCTTGAAGTATTTAAAAACATCACTCTTTTTCCTAAGAAAATAAACCCATGTGTATCTTGTGCAGTCATCAATAAAAAATAAGAAATAATAAGCACATCCTAGCGACCTTGTTTGCATTGTTCCACAAACATCATTTGCACAAGTTATAATAGATCTATTTCTCTCCTATCATGATTAGAGGGGAATTCATCTTTGTGCATCTTTCCTAATGCACAACCTTCACAAGAAGCATACTCATTCTTCAACATAGGGAGTCCTTCAACCATACTTTGTTTTTCGTAATAACAACAAATCATGATAATAAATGTGACCATACCTTTGGTGCCAAAGAGTTTCTCTAGGGATAGTCACAAAAGTTAAATTTTGATGATTCTTGCTCCTGACATCAAGTTTGTATGGGCCTCCAACTCGGACTCTTGAAGCAAGAGTTATGTAATGATCCTGCAAGTCCTTCACCATACAATGTGTCTTGAAGAATTCGACTTTCAAATCTTGATCTGTAATGGTGGACACATAAATCAAGTTTTTCTTTATCCCAGGGACATACACAACATTGTGAATGTGTCTGAGAGTACCATTCAGAAGTGGAATATCTCCATTTCCCTTGATTTTATAAGAGCAATCATCTCCAAGATAAATATGGGCACCATTAAGTTTGTATACCAATTCTTGTTATAGATCATGTGAATTGAAGCACCTGAATCAACAAACCATGCATCAACATCATCAGTTTCAGCAGACAATGCAATATTCGGGTTTTCCTCTGCAAAGTGTCCTGAATGTTTTCTATTTTTATGCCTAGCCTCATCATCATTTTTCTTCTTATAACATTCTCTCGCAAGGTCCTACCACAATAAAAGCACTTAGGTTCATTTATATTAGATGACATACCTTGCTTTGGCTGATTTGGCTTTGACTTCCTCTGAAATGAACTTCGTCCTCTGCCTCCCTCTCCTGGTTTCCTTTAGGGATCAGTTCCTCAAAAGTAGGAGCTTTCTCCCTCACTTAAGGCCTGTTATAAACATTTGATAGTCCTCTAGCATTCCATTTAGGGCAATTGTGACAAGGTTAGTGTTTGCCACTTTTTCTCCTATATCTCCCAATTTATCTTTCATTTCTTTAATTCGCCCAAGAAAAGTAGTGAGAGACTCACTTATATTCATTTTAATACTTAGCAACTTACTTTTTAGGAAAAGAATGTGATTCGTATTATTAGTTTGATACAGATCTTTAAGTGTTTTCCACGTTTCACTAAAAGTCTTAGCATCTCTAATATGTGGAATACCTTGGCTTTGTTCTCCCGCTTATCCCAATCTAGGATTTTTGCCTCCTGCAGCCGCGGCTGCATCGGGTCAGGCTTCATCTCCTTTGGTGATCATCCATACGCCATAACCTTCCATCAAGGTTTGCATCTTGAATTTCCAATTGATGAAATTCGATCCATCCAATTTATTGGCTTCGTTGAGGTAGGCTTCTGCCAGTGGATTCGCCATCCTTGCAAACTTCGTCGAGAAATCAGTCTCCTTTTTTATTTCTTTATCGCCACACGATGTAAAATCGCAGCCTCACGATTGATGGCTCAAGAAGTCCATGGTTATGTAGAAGTTTTTAAGAATAGTCTTGTTGCAAATGTTCCCAAAGTTGTGGTGCTTTGTCAAGTTGAGAAAGCCAAGGACGAAATGCAAGCAATGAAAATTCGCAGCAACGATTCTGCATTTACGCATTCACTGTAGAGCCACGCGTCCTCCAACCAGACTTCAAAGGTTAAATGCAACAAAGATTCGTGGAATTGATTATGCAGATTGCATATCTCAAATTGCAGGCGCGATTCCAACTCCCATATGCGCAGACCAGATGCTCCACGTCCTCTCCTTCTTCGCTCAGAGATGCACGCACTGACAATCCCATCGGTGGTCCTGCTTCTCCTGCTGCAGTACCTGTGGTGCGTTCTCAGTGCTGCACAAGGGAACTAGACGATCCTCTCTCAAATCTCAACTCTTCCTTCACGCTCAATAGGCAAGTCCACGCCCTCTCCAGATAGTCTGCCTCTCTCCTTCTCGACGCACCAACAACGATCTCTCATAGTAGATCGCGCAACCTCCAGTAGGGATGATCCTTCACTCTCGTGATAGATGCGCACCAGATATCTCGTTGATCTCACTTCAGAGCAACGATTCCACGGATAGCATACACGCTCCAGACAGTATCCACGCTCAGCGAATGAACACTACTCCTCCCGCTCTCATACCAACTTAAAACCATATAGAAGAAAATCGATTCACAACATTTCGGAGACGGGGAAGCGAAGACAATTATTCGTTCGGATTAATCAACCAGAAATACAAATATATATATGTGATCAGGATCGGTTTGAAACAGTTTAAGATGGTCTGAGCCGGTTGGAGCGAAACCCCAACTAATTCTCCATTATTTTAATTACTTAATTACTAGCACAGCAGCTAAATAACTGCTGGTTAATGTCTAAAGGTTCATAAGATGAGAATATATTAAATTCTTTAAAAGAATATATTAAATTTTATTGTTGATTAAGAAATAAACGGTTGCACTTCATTTATCTAGTGTTAATATTTTAATTTATGTTAATCACTTACTGGCAATCAGTTAGCTATCAAAGTAATTTTTAAATATGATTAGGTAAATGTAAAAAAGTAAACACATAAACGGATGTTTTTATAATAACTAGGAAGTAACTTTCGTCGTAATTATTGTGTACATTGTCGTCAAGAATATATCTACAACTGTAATTGGAAGTAAAAAAGATCTTATTAATTAGGTTTTATATCTACAACTGTAATTGGAAGTAAAAAAGATCTTATTAATTAGGTTTTCTTTACCTCCCAACATGAGGGAGATGAGATGAGATGAGAAAGATATGATTAGATGAGGGAGTAAGATATAAGATAGATATGTAATTTTTTTATTTCCTTCAAAGGAGCTTTCTACTGATGTGTAATTCAACATTTAATAAAATATTTATAACCAAAAACATTTAATCCTAAACAAAATATTTTAGCTTAAAATAATTGTATATCATTTTTATATATATAAAGAGAGAACCCACACATTAAAGAGGAAATCTAATTAAGCATGTCTATCTTAACTTGAGATGAAGTCATAATGAGAGAGATGTGTAATTCTTTATATACTCAATATAGAATAGCCACATAACATATATTTATCAATTTTTTGTAGATTTATCAAAATTATTTAAATTTCACTTAGATAATCACTATATTTAAATAAAAGCCGTGAAAAAATAAATATTTTTAAAAAAACCACAAAAAAAAATCTTTTAATTAATGAGTTAAAAACATACAAATAAAACTCATCTTAATCTTCATTTTAACCCCATAAAAGAGATAAAAAACTTGAAATATAAATCTCTTCATACTATATATGTAATTAGACTTTCTATAAAAATAAAATTATTATTAAATACAAATTAATGAGCGTATTAATTCAATTGGCCAACACCTAACTTCTCACCAAATTCTTCTCCCTTTAGATGAAATATAAATCTCTTCATACTATATATGTAATTAGACTTTCTATAAAAATAAAATTATTATTAAATACAAATTAATGAGCGTATTAATTCAATTGGCCAACACCTAACTTCTCACCAAATTCTCACCAAATTGTTCTCCCTTTAGATGGCATGTTTTGTAATATAAAAAATACAAGGTTAGCATGTGGCTCTTATAAGATTGAGAATATCACGTCATAGTATGTTATGTATGAAACTAATAGAGTTCCTATAATTAAGTTTAAATAATGAAAAACATTTAGTCACTAAAGCAACAAAAAATTAGAGAGTAACCCATTACTTTACTTTTTTACTCGATATTTATGCTTAAAAGCGTACACTTATTGATAATGGGCAGATTTAATAGGGGTTTAGTGCTTAATAAGTTTTCTATTAAATATGGCTGGAATCTTCTTAGTAGTCACACAAAATAAATGGCTATTATAAAGACATCCGTTTATGTGTTTACATTTACCTAATCATATTTAAAAATTACTTTGATAGCTGACTGATTGGCCACTTAAGTGATTAACAGAAATTAAAATATTAACACCAGATAAATGAAGCTCAACAGTTTATTTGTTAATCAATAGTAAAATTTAAAATATTCTTTTAAAGATTCTTTTCATCTTATCAACCTTTCGAAGTTAATCAACCACAATTATGTGTACTATTACAGTGACAATAGTGTGTTGATCATGATCATATATATATATATATATATATGATCATCTTGTCTTCTTGCTGTCGTCGTTTTAGCCATCCGCCATAGGATACTTTGGCGGACAATTTTCTATGTTTAGAATTTTTAAAAGTTTCTGGTGTATCTTATATTCTTGTATGCTTTTAGCCAATGGAACGGCCAGGGCCGCCCACTTGCCTTTTCACAGAGAACTTTCTTCCTCGAAATCCCTCCATACACAAACCTACAAAAATAAACGCAGAAAATGCCCTGTACTGACGCGCGACCTTCATCATTATCATACTTAGAAAGCCATTCTACAGAAAACCACCTTGATGACAAAAACAAAACAGCCCACTCTCTGTGATCGCCGACTTACCAAATCCCACCGACTATGCATATATAGTGGTATACATAAAAAGCATCAGACTTTTGTCTATACACGTGAAGTGGGCACATGTGAACAGCTAGAATTTGTAACCAAGTTTGAAAACTTCAAAACACTGAACTAAAGACAGGGAAAAACCATTATTCTCTGGAATCGCAGCAGATATACTGTTGATAATGTGATAATACTGTCGATAAGGCAATCCTGCCAAAAAAAGCAAACCACTACATAGTCCATAAACAAACCTAAAAAAAAACGACACAGAAAAGACCTTTTTGCAGGGCCTGTCTGTTCTGCCTTCATCGTTTTCATCCCTAAAACCTATATACTACAAAACAATTCAAAATACTTTCACCATTCCTCCTCGGGATTGCTAGCTTACCAAATCCTATCCCCCAGGCCTGGAATTTGATTGGAAAGAAATTCACAGGTCATTATTGAACAAACATCAAAATACCAAAAACGTCAAATTGACGTTTAATTGTGTAAGGTTAATAACTATAAATTATGGCTTCAGCTTTTAAGGAACTAAGTAGGGGCAGGCTTCAGCCTTCAAGGAACTAAGTAGGGGCATAGTAGTGAGGGAGGTAGATGACATCTGAACAATGTTAGTTGAGAAAGTAAATGGACACCCAAATTACAAATTCCAACGCTTCAGTTTGGATTTTTTTAGCTTCAACGTTCAACTTTGCTCTGTGAGTATGATTTCCAAATCTTCCACTAATCATAGCTAGAGCTTTGAGATTAGATCTGCTCAGCATAAAATTTATGACAATAAAATTTACACAATATACTAAATATTTTGACATTTATAATTTAACCTTCATCAATTTTTCTCTTAACAAGATGAGTAAATTTGAAATTCCACGCCTGGTCTCCCCTCTCTATATTGTCGTATCCCTGGAATGTATCAGATTTTCGTCCATGCACGTGATGCGGACACATGACCAGCAATTATTGGAACTCGGGTTTGAAAACTTCAAATAAAGAAAGTCTGGCAAACACTGAACGAAAGAGAGCCAAAAAAATGTTCTCAGAAATCCAGCAGATTTACAGCGACGATAATGTTGATGAGGAGATAATATCTAAATGACGAATTCAGTCTCCACTATTTCAATATGGCCATATCTCCACTATAACAGATTATGTGAAAATCGTGCCTTTAGTAATGTTTGTTCGATGCCTGTATATTGTTTCTGTTTTCTGCCATGTCTACCATCACTGCGCGAAAGAAAATGAAGACATCCCAACCATTTTATGTGATTTTTCATAAACTTCGTTAATTAATAAAATAAATACAGATACAACACTTTGTGCATTGTTTCATTGGAAATCCATAACCCAATTATAGACATCCCACAAGAGCTGAGCACAAAAGCCAAAGAAAATTTACTTCCCATTAATTACTAACATAAATACAGATATACCACTGTGTGCATCGTTTCGTTGGAAATCCATAACCTAATTATAGACATCGCACAAAAGCTGAGCACAAAAGCCAAAGAGAAGTTACTTCCCATTAATTACTAACATAAATACAGATATACCAGTGTGTGCATCGTTTCAATGGAAATCCATAACCTAATTATAGACATCCCACAAAAGCCAAAGAAAAGTTACTTCCCATTAATCTCGTACTCAATAACACTATGCATAAAACAAATATCTACCATTAAAATATGAAAAACAAAACAAAACATATCCTCCTAATATGAAAAATTACAGCTATCCACATGTTAAGATTCATAGAATTAAATATATCCTTCGAATATGGACAGTTCATTCTAGAACCTGACTTTTAATAATGGCCATGTTTTGTTGCCCATTATCATGTTTTAAAACTTATGTTAAATAATGGGACATCGTTCTCTGTATTGATATTAGATGTATTCAACATATTATTAAACCCCTTGACTCTTATAATTCCTTTAGCATTGTAGTATTTATGTATGTTATATGACAGGTGTTTATTGTTTATATTTTATTATATATTATGATATGATTTAGGAAGTAGTGTAGTTATTTAACGTTATTATTATTTTCAATATTTAATATTATAACTATTAGTAAGTAGTAGTGCAGTGTTCGACAACTAAATAAAAGCTTTGTAATGTGTTTTATTTGGTTAATTTTGATTGAAGGGCGTTTAATATAAATATAATGAGAAAACTAAAAAGTCAAGAGAGTTTATTTAGACTTAATGTTTCTTTCTTTTTTTTAATGGAGATTGCATGGTTTTGTTTACTATTATAGCCATATTAATTTAATTGGTAATGTAGAATAATGTTCTTACATATTTATCTATATTTACCATTATCATTAGATCTGTTTTTTCTTAGTTCAAATTTTGTACTTCGTAAGTTCCATCTTATAACACGTGTCTGTAAATATAACTATATTGGTCAAGGAATTATGGAAAACTTAAAAGTGTGAATGCTTGATTTCATAGACCTTTGTATAAAAGGTCGATGAATGTAAATTATGTTATTTTAATAGAAAATGGTTATGTGTTGCATGACTGCTGACAAAGGAGATGTGCTAAGAGAAAACCATGAATGCTATGAAAAGTGGTGGACGGGACCCGAAATGGTTGCGTTAATCCCCACTGAACGAGTACCATGCTAGAATTAATTTCTTAGATCAGAACAACCCTCTGACCCAAGAATGAATGAATTACAGTCAAGATGGTAGGTGGAAAGACCTCCTCAAGAGTTAATGAGGGGATGGGGTAGACCGCCCATCCATAAGGCTTCCAGACCACAGAATGGGAATTCTAGCCGCACACAACCTTGCTGAGGAAGGAAAGAAAGGAAGTGTGGTGGGTAGAGGAAGACCTGTGGAGAAAAATGCAGAGACAAGAGTGGAAACTCTCGGGTCTGAGAAAGGAATGAAAGAGGAACAATGAGTTCTCATCACAGAAAATAGAGATTGAACCAGGAGAAGGAGAGTAACCTTCGTCCTTATCTATTTCTGTATTGGGAAAAGGAGAGTAACCTTCGTCCCTAACTTATGTTGAGCTAGAAGTAAGAGATTGAATCTCAAAGCATCATGGCTTAAGCTCGGGGGTGGCCAGTGATAAATCCATTGGGAGTGACCGATCCTATGGTTGGGTGGAAACGATCACCCCTTTCAGCAGTCACATCACACTCTATGGTTATGATAAGTGTTTTCTTGTCTGATAAGTGGTTTTGAATTATAAATAATGGATGCATGCGAGTATTTTCATGTCTATAAAGGGTTCTTTATCTGTATTAAATGATTAAGTTATGAGTATGTGTTTGTTCCCTTGAGAACCTATATTTCTTCTTGATTTTCCATACACCCCAGTTTAATCACTCGAAGGCACCTTCCCCAGGAATTTACATCATTGTTCCGGAGTCGGACCAAGCCTCTAGGCATAGCTACCATTTTGGTAACATCACAAGTTACTTTGCCTTGATTCAGAGCTTAAAGCTCTGCGAGTTGGGAAGGTGTTCCCTTCAGACCAGTAGTCTAGGAGACTCTAAACTTGTGCCTATTCCCTTAACCAAAAAAACGACTAAGAGTGGGGATTATAGCCGAGGAGTTATATGAAGATCCACATGACCTAGGTCTAGGAACCTTGGAGCTCGAGGCTCCAAGATGTCAAATTGCACAATAGTCAAGTTGAACCCTGCAATTGCTATGAACCATCGATCTATGAACGGATATCGAGGGTGGGGAATCACTGCAAAGAAGGAAGGTGAAAATAGTGGACGTGCTAGTTCGCGGCTAGCAATTCATCCTTGTCGTTGATCTCAACAGGATGGAAGATCAAAAATCTTGGTTAGACTAGAATCAAGTGAGCACTTTCCAGATTGCGGAGGTCAAACTCTCTGGTAAAGAGTACACATATTGGGGCCCCGCAATTTCTGTGAATCGTCGATCATCATTGATCTTCGATCTAAGTTTGATGCAATCCCTAAGACACAAGGAGCGAGTGGGATGGTGAAATATTCGAGGAGATCAAGCTCAGAAAAGATAGTGTTTTCAGGAATGCAGACGAAATCTAGGAGACATGCCCGTAGGAGGAGCACAGGTCTAATCTTTCGAGCACTTAGAAAATATTCTAAGTTAGAGGAAGTCATAAGCTCAGGAGGAGGAGAGAAAGTGGTCGTTGGATCACAATGCGAAGGATCGACAGTTGTTTGTTCTAAGCAAGGTGCACGAACCTTAGCACTTAGCACACGAAAGAGAAGGGAACTTACCAAAGTTCCAAAGTACCAAAGTAATTTGAGGTCGTCCATCACGAGGAGGTGAATCTGGACCGCCATATCCAGAGGGATACGTGGCGACAAATCGTGAACTCCGGAGGAATATGTTTGAGGGTTTTCATTTGAAAGTTGAGATTCTCGAACCTTAAAGACCCCAAGTGAATCTAGACCACCAGATCTAGTGGGCCATGTGGCCACAGATCATGGAATCTGGGGAAATAGATGCAAGAGTTTTCAGTTGAGATCTGAGACTCCCGAAGTCTGGAGAGCCATAGAGCCGAATTAAATATCAGTCGTCAGATCACCCGAAGTAGGATCCTGGTTGTTGATCGCCACGAAATACGTGTCATCATATCAACATCTTTGGGAAATCTATTGAAGAGTTTTCAGTTGAGATTTGAGACTCCTGAAGCATGAAGAGACGGAGAGACAAAGAAAATCTCAGTCGTCAGATCGTCCAAAATAAATCTCCAACGTCAGATCGTCCGAAATGAATCTCGACCGTCTGATCCAAAAGGGATGTGGTGTGAATCTATGGACTCTGGATAAAGTCCCGAAGTAATTCATAGCTGTCAGATTAAGAAGGGGCGTGGCGTGAATCTGTGAACTCTCGGTAAAGTCCCGAAGTAATTCATAGTCATCAGATAAAGAAGGGACGTGGCATGAATATGTGGACTCCAGATAAAGTCCTAAAGTAATTCATAGTCATCAGATTAAGAAGGGACATGGCATGAATCTGTGGACTTCGGGTAAAGTCCCAAAGTAATTCATAGTCGTCATATCTAGAGGAGACGTGGTATAAATCTGTGAACTACAAGTAAAGACCCGAAGAAATCATCGATCGTCAGATCCAGAGGATAGGTGGCACAAATCTGTGGACTCCGGGTAAAGACCCGAAGTAATCCTTGATCGTCAGATCAAGTGGACACGCGTTAGTGGATTATAGCCTTTAGATAAAATCCATTGGGAAAAAGGATGGAGTTTGAGATTTGATATCTCAGGAGTCCGGAGACTCGAAGGAGATCTCGATTGTTGATCAAGAAGAGGGCCACACGACCGTTGATCTAATTGAAAGGTCAAACACCTGAAGTAGAAGTAGGGTCATTGATTTAGGAGGACAGGTGTCCACAAATTGTCAACTCCAGAAGATTGATGTATGAAGGAAAGCAGGGTTTGAGATTTGAAAAGTCTAAAGTCTAGAATCACAAAGGAGATCACATCCGTTGATTTAGAAGGGGCAGATCTAGTTCGTGGATTTGAAAAGGAAATATCTGAACAGTCAGTTCATAGAGTACCGTTAATATCAGGAGATCGGTGGTCCTGTAGCATTGCAGGGACTGGAGGTGCATGAAATTTAAAAAGTTGAGGGTGGGACGCAATCCAAACTCCAGTTTTGGAGAAAGGACACATGGATACTCAAGGATAACTGCGGTTCGAAAAGTAGTTTGGTGTCAAACCGTCTTTTACCATGCCTGCAATTGTGTGTTTACATGAGGTCATCGCCCAAGGTCAAATCTGAGGAGGGACAAAGAGAAAAGAGGATAACGCCAACTCCGAGACTTCGTTGAAGCGCGAAGGAGAAGGTCGCGGGTATCATAATACCTGCACCAGAAGTCAGAAGGGCATGTGTTTGATTAAGAGGTAAGACTATCAAGGTCTGTAAGTCTTGTTTGACTTAGAAAATTAGATAACCTTGATCGGAGGGTTGGGCTGAGTCACAGAATTCCCAAATTAGGAATCGTAGAGGGAAAGGATATGTTCCTGTAAGGAGGACATTTTTTTTTTCACCCCATCATGGGTGTGTTACACATCTACACATACCACTAGGCTTGATCCTCAACAAACTAAATGGTAATTTGTTGGAGGTATGCTCCTCTACACATAACACTAGGCTTGATTCTTAATAAACTATTTCTCTTGTAAATTGTAATTTGTTGGAGGTATGCTTCTCCACTTCCAAAGTTTGATGTAATATGCTCATTAAGATTCAAACAATTTTTATTTCCATACTCTAGTTTGACATACCAGGAGACCAACTCATTTGATAGCTAAAGAATTTATTATGTTGTGTACAATATGTAACATAATTTAGTTTTTTTATTCTCGATGGATCTAATACGTGCACTCAGGAAGGATAAACAAACATCTAACTCCAATTAAAAAAATTCTTAAGTGCAATACCTCCATATTGCCATTGATACATTACAAGAAGTAATGCATGTCTTGATGTAGTTGAAAGGGACATCATTGGATGCTCTAGAATTGTTCTCTTAGAGTACAAGATTACCTTCCCCATATAACATACTCAATATGTTAGGGACCTAACCTCCCTAACCCCTCATGTAGGTAGAATAATATAATTCTTTGTAATAAAGGCCAATATTAATAAGGCCTAGCAATAACGAAGAATATGTCAAATGTAAGACGAGGGTATGAAAAATATTTTCTTGGATATTATTGTAATAGAGTTTTGTTATGCTGGAGCTTTCCCCCTCAAAGAGGTAAGTTAAAATCATTATCATTAATCAAGGTGCTCTTTCTCATGTTATTCTGGTACTATTATGGTACAGTTCTAATTATATTATTGTTTCTCTATAATTTATATGTTAAAATCTCTTTGTTCTGCATACTATTTTATATCTAGAATACTACAAATGGTATCAGAGCACCTTCCTCGATAGAAAATTGTGGGTTAGATTTTTTCAAGGTAGAGACGTATTCTGGCATCTTAAAGCTACAGAGATCCATTGTTACATGCATAAACCCATGGTCGGGGAGTCATACACTTAAGAAATACAAGAGGTACTTAAGCACACATCTGTTGGCCACCCTTGTAACAATTGTTGGTACCCGTTCGAGTGGTAGTGCATCAGAAAACACCTGTATATGGATGGGCCTAGATTTCCTGAAGCCCTCCATAGATAAATCGATCGATCACCTAACTGTTATAGTTCCACTGAGAACAACACTCGGGAAGATACTCTCTAGTACTTGGGTAGTTGAGTAGTATGGCTAAGGGCACGTTCTATCCTCCTTAGTTGGTGTCCTGATATATTGGGTTGAGTACTACTATTGGACCCCACACATATATCAGAGAGATATAGCATAGGGAAAACCATTTTCTGTAGAAACCCTAAATATCCTACCCCTAGGAATGGAAACAAAAACAAAACAAAAAAGATCTATTTTTATGCAACTACACCTTCTGCATTCTGGTTGTGAAATTACTACACATTTATTCATGTTAAGCAGTTGGGAATTTCATCACAGCAGTATTATTCAGGACGAATTATAACTCCACCAACACACTTATTTTGGACCTATCCCACTATGTTCCTTTCTTCACCCCAATTCCAATGATACCTATCACTTTTAACACAATTTTTTTGTGTGGACCTGACCCTTCCCTAACACCCTTATTTGGCCCCTATCCCATTGGATCCCCCTTTTTCCCTAATCCCAGTGGTACCTATCATTTGACACCCTTCTTCGTAGTGGTCCCACCCACCTCTCCATAACCCTTTTGTTTCCCCTATACCATTTTCCTACCCATGTTTCCAAATGGCTATCACCAGAGCCCAAGAACTCAATTCCTTGATTATTGATAACCACCAGAAGTAGGAAGACATCAAGAATATCAATTCCAATCTTAGCTCAATTAATTCATATATTGCAATCCTGAAGGAAAAATGTTCATACATCAATGACCTCAATGAACACTTAATGGGTCATTCCCAAAACCCTTCCTTTTTTGAAAAACCATCTTATCAGGATGACCATGACTCTTCCTATTACCAAGGTCCTAATACTAACCACTTTTCTTGAGACCTCCACCCTCTAAGGATTGAGGTGAAAAAATTTGATGGATCGGATCCCACAGGCTAGGTCACCCAAATCGAACATTATTTATCTTTGCATGGAATTACTAATGTTTTAGCCAAGATTTGTTATTGTGTCCTACATTTGGATTAGAACGATGGAAATGGTGGCAATGGCACAAAAAGGTATGCCAAAGGTGTGTTTCTTGGACACATTTTTTGGTAGAACTAGAAGATCAACGATCCCGGTTAGACTAGAATCGAGTAAGCACTTTCCAAATTATGGTGGTCGAACTCTCAGGTAAAGAGTATGCATGTTGGGGCCTTGCAATTTCTGTGAACCGTCGATCATCATTGATCTTCAATATGAGTTTGACAGGATCCCTGAGATGCAAGGAGTGTGTGGGATGGATAAATCTTCAAGGAGATCAAGCTTAGAAAATATATCATTTTCATGAGTGCAGACGAAATCTAGGAGATGGGCCCATAGGAGGAGGGAAGGTCAAATCCTTCGAGAACTTAGAAAATCTTCTAAGTTGGAGTAAGTCAGAATAGCAAGAGGAGGAGAAACAGTGGCCATTGGATCAAAACTCCAAGGATCAATAGCTATATGATCTAAGCAGGGTGCACGAACCTTAGCACTTGGCACACGCAGGAGAAGGGAACTTACCAAAGTTCCGAAGTCACGAAGTAATTTGAGGCCATCCATCACCAGGAGGTGAACCTGGACCACCATATCCAGAGGGATACATGGCAATGGATCGGGGACTCCGGAGGAATATGTTCAAGGGTTTTCAGTTGAAATTTGATATTCCCAAACCCCAAATACCTGAAGTGAATCTGGACCGCCAGATCCAGAGGGACACATGGCGATAGATCGTGGACTTCAGGGAAATATGTGCGAGAGTTTTAAGTTGAGATCTGAGACTCCCGAAGTTCGGAGAGCCAGAGAGACGAAGTAAATCTCAGTCATCAGATCACCCAAAGTAGGATCCTGACCATTGATCATGAAGATATATGTGTCAGCATATCAACAGCTATGATAAATCTATTCAAGAGTTTTCATTTGATATTTGAGACTCCCAAAGTGTGAAGAGCCGGAGAGCTGAAGAAAATCTCAGTCATCAGATCATCCAAAGTAAATCTCTATCGTTTGATCGTCCGAAGTGAATCTTGACCGTCTGATCTAGAAGGGACGTGGCGTGAATCTGTGGACTCTGGATGAAGTCCTGAAGTAATTCATAGTCATCAGATTAAGAAGGGGCTTGGAGTGAATCTGTGGACTTTGGATAAAATCCTGAAGTAATTCATATTTGTCAGATTAAGAAGGGACGTGGCGTGAAACTATGGACTTCGGATAAAGTCCTGAAGTAATTCATAGCCATTAGATTAAGAAGGGACATGGTGTGAATCTGTGGAATCCGAGTAAAGTCCCAAAGCAATTCATAGTCGTCAAATCTAGAGGAGACGTGGCGTAAATATGTGAACTTCATGTAAAGACCTAAAGCAATCCTCAATCGTCAAATCTAGAGGACAGGTGGCACAAATATTTGGACTCCAGGTAAGGACCCAAAGTAATCCTTGATCGTCAGATCAAGTGGACATGCGTCAGTGGATTATAGCCTTTGGATAAAATCCATTGGGAAAAAGGGTGAAGTTTGAGATTTGAGATCTCAGAAATCCGGAGACCCGAAGGAGATCTCGACCATTGATCGAGAAGAGGGCCACAAGACCGTTGATCTAGTTGAAAGTTCAAACACCTGTAGCAGAAGCAAGGTTTTTGATTTACGAGGATAGGTGTCCGCAGATCGTCAACTCTAGAATATTTATGTACGGAGGAAAGAAAGGTTTGATATTTGAAATGTCTAAAGTCCAGAATCATGAAGGAGATCACATCCATTGATTTAGGAGAGGCAAATCTGGTCTGTGACTTTGAAAAGGAAAGATCTAAACCATCAGTTCAGACAGTACCATCAATATTGGGAGATCGACAATCCCATAGCATTGTAAGGATTGGAGGGGCGTGATCTTTAAAAAGTTGAGGGTGGGCCGCATTCCAAACCTCAGTTTTGGATAAAGGACACATGGAGGCTCGAGGAGAATTTCGGGCTGAAAAGTAGTTTGGTTTCAAATCACCTTTGGCCATGCCCAAATTTTGTTTTTGCATGATTTCATCTCCCAAGGTCACATCCGAGGAGGGCCCAAGAGAAAAGGGGCTAACGCCAACTCCAAGACTTCACTGGAGCACGAAGGAGAAGGTCGCAGGTATCATAAGACCTGCACTAGAAGTCGAAAGGGCATGTGCTAGATTAAGAGGTGAGACTATCAAGGTCTCTAAGTCTTGTTTGATTTAGAGAATCGAAGAACCTTGACTGGAGGGTCGTGCTAAGTCCCAGACTTCTCAAATTATGAATTGTAGAGGGAAAGGATCTGTTCTTGTAAGGAAGACAAAAAAAAAAAATTCCCCCATCATGGGTGTGTTACAAATTGGTATGAGAGGATGGTTACAACACTTGGCCTACTTGGGCTCATGGACGAGTCACTTAAAAACTCTATTTGGAGTACTTTTAAAAGAGTGACACTCTACCTTAACTCTTTCTTAAAAAGTCTAGTTTCAAATGTTTATTTTTTGGTTAGTTTGTCTGTGACTTGTGGGACTAACCTGTGGCTGAGAAACCGCGACTCAGGGGCATAAAATCCATCAAAATCACCTGGGGACCGTACCCGGCCTGAGCCACACCAACCCTTAACATGGATGGATTTTTTGTCCCTGCAGGTTTCGAACCAGTGAATTTAACATCACAGAGTGCCTTAGCAGCACACTCCATCAGTGACTGTCCTACACCTCAGGGACTTAAAAAGTATTGAAGGACATGGGGATGGGCTTTGCTCCACTTATGTGTGCACAGGTCACGATATCATTTTTAATATAATATCTTTGGGTGAAACCACACGTTCAACAACTACGTCAAGGCGCCCCCATGGCTTCAGGTTATTCCCTCACGGTAATTGAATCTTTTCCAATGGTGAAAAAATCCTCTCTTTCCACCATTGGATCCAACCCCTTTGGGATAAAAAATTGAAGGACATGGGGGTGGGCTTTGATCCACTTATGTGTGCACGAGTCACGATATCATTTTTAATATAATATATATGGGTGCAACAACACGTTCGACCACTACCTCAAGGTACCCCCATGGCTTCAGGTTAGGCCCTCACAAGAATTGAACCTTGCCCAATGGTGAAAAACTCCTCGCTTTCCACCATTGAATCCAACCCCTTTGGGCCTAGTTAAAAATGTTATTAAAGAAAATAATGAAACTTTCTACTGTGAGTGTGCATTTAAGAAATTGAACCATGTATTGTTCATGAACTAATAGACTGTTAGTTAACAATAAGTGTCTTTGTTCAACACTCGAGAAGTCAATAAATCACGGGAAAAATTCAAAGACTAAAGGATGGTGATGTGTCATGAAGTGGGGGATGGCTCCTGTTGTTCCTGAGTTTATACTAAGGCTTCAAGTATAATGTCAGGCATCAGGAAATGAGGAAAGGTTTCAATGTTCGCCTCTTGCCACCGAACTTATAAGAGAAAATTTCTTTAAATTGAATTAATATTATAACAGCTCAAAGGTTGTTTCTCGCATCTAAGTTAAATTTGAAATATTGAATGAATTGAAAGAAAACATAAAGCTGCTAATCAAAGCAAGGCATCAATTACTGAGGAATCTTACTTTGTAACAGAAGAAGAAAGTGAAATGATGTAACCTTCAATGAAGTATAAAATAAAGTATCTAAATAACATGCAGGTCTTGTATTTGCTAATAGTAAATACAGAGAAAAATCTATTTGTTATCAGATTACTAAGTGAAACATAACCATAGTAGATGTTGTACTAAATTGTAGTTTAAACATTCATCAAAGAAATATATATGAAAGTATGTTGGAATATGGAAAGACAGAAGAACACATAACTTAGAATGGACGAGATGTAGAATCTCTGGCATGCATTTGTATTAATTCTCAACAAAGAGAATCTTCTCCTTTACAATAGGCAAAAATCAGCCCTTGATTCTTTCTCAAAAATGTATATTTATACAAGATTTAAGAATTTTAAATTCTATCATTCTAAAGGTTTTGGTTACAAATGAGGAGGTGAAACACTTCACTTCATTATCCCTTGTATTATCTCATGTTGGCAGGGTGTTTTCCTTTCTTTGTCTCCTAGCTCCAAAATAAGGTAGTATGAGCAACTATATTACTAGCCTCCAGAAGTGTTCCCTTTCCCCTGTTCGATAGAATTGATACACCTTTCTACTAACTGAGATATCAACTTGGAAGGTTATGTTTGGTCATTTTCCTCCAAAATGTAACACTTTTTTTCCAGTTGTGGAAACCTTTCTCCTATTTTTCGATCTATTGTAATGATAGACGATAGTTGTAGATTTGGTTTTATTAACCATTTATCTATTTGAGCAATGTCGACCTATCTTATCTAAGAGATCTCAACTTGGTCTCTTTCCACATTTTCCTTAATATCTAGCAGATGTTTGGTTATGTTGATTTTACCCAACATCCCAGAGCTACTTTCCTTATCAATATATAACAATTTTTTATTTAGCAGGACAAATGTTTCTTCACAGGAATCTCTCACCTCTTTAGCCATTTTTATGTTTTCTACTATATTGTGCTCCCATGCCTTTAGTAGGATGTTACCTCTAGTTTACTCTAGAATCAATAATCTGGAAGTGATGACTATTTCCTCTTTTGCTGACGATATAATAGCCTCTTGGAAGACACCTCGAGCTACCTTAGCTCCTCTTTCTCTTAAGGTGATATTATTTAACGCTTGATCTATCATCTAAAATTGATTTTGGATGATTTCTACTTTAGAAAGTAGACCCTGTTGAGCTACTTCTATCTTCTTTCGTATTTCCATGGCTTGAGTTTGGAATACTGTTATATCTATGACCTGGATTTCAGTAGAATTTAATTTGGATTATAGTTGTTTTATTAACTCCTCTTGTTGATTGGCCTGTGTTTGGATTTCTTGAGCCGACTAGTGCATTTGCTCGAGATTGGATTTGAGTTGTTCGATTCTTGTTGGTCAACTGCTCTGGCTTGTTCAAGGTCTTCTTATGCCTCATTTCTAGCATTCATCTCTATAGCTGTTATTTGAGTCTGTAACTTCCTAATTAATAGGTCTTTTTTTTTCAACCGTTCCTTCAAGGTCACGACTGAATATTGGTTGGTTGTTGCATAATCTCCCAATGTTCTTGCTATCTCTTCGGAGAATTCTACCTCTTCTAAGACTTCTCCATCAGTTAATACTCTATATATTTTGGCTATTGCACCCACCCTTTGGTTCATTTCTCGCTTCACCGTGACTTTCCTTTTCTTTCTAAAAAAGAAATCACTAGGAGGTAACTCTTCTATAGAGATAGGTGTTAGACATTCTTTGAATATTGTTCATGCTTCGGGGTTCCCCTTGGTAGAATGTAAGGGTGTGATGGATGGAATGGGACTGTTGATTTCTGTGGATTTTTGTTTCATGGCAGCGTCTGTGATCGGTTCATTTTATGTAGACAATGATGTGTCTCCTACCCCTTTTGAGGGTATCTCTATTTGATCCTTGACCTGTTTACCTGGTGTATCTGTCTCCAGGGGTTTTTCTTCTTGGCTTGGGATCTCATTTTCTTGGTTCAAGGTATCAGTTTTCTCTGTGTTCCATTGAGTTTCTTGTTTGTTAGGGCTTGTGTCTGTTGAACCTTTGTCTTCTATTTGTTGTATATATGGAGGTGTTGAGACTTTGCCCTGCAAAACTTTGGGGAGGCCACTTCTCTAAGGTTCCTGAAATTTGTAAAATTCGATCATCCCTTTGGGCGGCAGAGCTCGAACTCGACTTAAAACTTCTGAGTAGGATCTCGCTCCTCGGAAAATATCATCATGAGGAGAGTCTTCATGCTCATATATTTTTAGACCACAACTTTCCATGTGGTTATCCATGACCTTATTAGGGTCATTCTTCTTAAATTCAATGTCTTCTAGTTTCATTTCCTCTAAGGTCGTGGCCTCCACTTTGGCATGGACAAAATTTGATAAAGAAGATGTACCAATGTGTAGGGGGAAAGATGGCCATACCTTTTTCTGAACTCCTTTGAGCTCTTTGTTGATCCCACCAAGTACACTTTCCCTGGAAAATTTGCAACATACTAGCTTGTCTAGTAAGAATAGTGGAAGGGCATATGGGGGAACAGAGCAGCCAAAAACCCTAATGTAAGAGAATCATTCTTGAATGTACCAGTCTTCCACACTGCCTAGATTGGTCATGATTTTATCTGAAATCCTGGGAGGTGGGTGGCCAAAAATAACGACATGTATCGATACCATTACCCAATTGAAAATATCATAGATGAAGTCTTTGGATTTATCTTCCCAGAGTTTTGAGTGGTATATGTGAATATGCTCTACGTTAATTGGAGTCCAGCTCCAATTCATTAATGTAAAAGGTGTCATGAAAAATGAGGTTGCTTTCCCATTCACCTTTTGTGTCTGGTATTTTGTAATTTGACTGGACAAACTGTCCAACAACATTTTGGCCCAGTTGAAAGAGTATCCCTCTGCCACTGTGTGGATAAGTGGTACCCATGGGAGAAAAAAATGTGCAATATTCTCTTTCAAATAAATTATGCCCACCATCATCGCTATATACATGAACTGTGGTTGTAACGAGGAGATTTCGTATATACCATGAGAATCAGTTCTGAAAATTTTCAGGGCGTGAGCACCAATCCTTGATTAGGTCGGATAAGATTTTCCAAATTGTTCACATTCTTTCTCTTTTAAACCCTCTAAAAATTCGGCATTGTAAGTAAAGTTTGGTGTGGGAGACATCTTGTACATCGCTTGTAGATGTTCTAGCTGAAATGACCCAATAGCCACCTTCTGGGAATTGAATATTGTTCTGGTTGGGACATCTACGTGATCCAATTCCCATCCAATCATATCATAATAGGGTAAGAGTCATAGCCTTGTTTCTACCTTGTGCATCTCCGACTGAGAAACCACCTTGTATTTGATATATAAGTCTTCCTTCTCATTATCGCTTGAGTCGTCTGGGTAGTTTATCAGCTCGTATTGCAAGGTGTTGAAAACATGTGTCCATGTTTTGACTATGTCAATGTTTCTAGGCGAGGTATCAGAAAGAATATTTGAATTCTAGCCTGAACTTTCACCAGTTGTTTTGGGCACTTTCCATGGAGCCATGATACAGAATCTCGAAATTATATTTCCTGTCACAGAGGATGAAAATAAAAACAAAGGTTATCTCGCTAAGTTGAATCTATGAAAAATAGAATGAAACTCAACTAATGACAGAAATTCTTTCATATTGAGCACTCTAGTCTGTGCGGGTCCTTGTTGAAACAACGTTTAATTCTTTTAATAGAAATATCTGGAGATAAAGAAAGATCTTATTTCCAATCATTTCTCTACTCTTCTTATAAATGCCATAAATGCTTGATATTTCATGACTTGGGAGAATTGTAGAAGTATTTAATTTTTTCTCGTAAGTTTTACAAGGTAAAAGGTTGTTTAAGATATTAATTAATCCAGCTCAAACCTTTAATTAATCATGATTATTTCTTAATATTTGTTCGGAATTCGTAGTCTCATGTGGTTTTACTCTTAGTCTCGAGCTATGAACCTCGAATTTCTGAAATTGCAATTTGATTAATTAACTTTAATCTGGCTTAAGTTTTTAATTAATTGCGATTAGTTTGGAAATTGTGCGACTTCGAGTATCGGGGTTATAAGTTGTTGTTCAAGGAAAAATGGCGAATCGCAATGTCGCGATAACAATTAAGTATCGTTTATTATCATTAGTCGTATAATTAATCAGGTTTACCTTAAGTCACTTTCACAACTTTGCATATCGGAACATTCAAAGGTTTCTCCAGGCATGACTCCCGACTCGTGAAGGCACGATGCATTAAATTAGTGATAATCACTTTTTAATGCTTCGATGATCATGATTAAGCTTAATCCAACTTCTCTATTTCGCATGTCGGGGCATTGAGAGCTTCAACTTGTTGGACTGTTAGATCTGCGAAACTTCGAAATCTGATGTTTGAGGTTTATTGTTAGCGTTTTGTTCTTTAAAAGGTAGGTGGCTTCCAATCCTTTAATATCTAGAGTATTTGAAAAATATATGTGTTCCAACATAGGCTCCATCTAGGGATATCGTCTCCCTGCAGGACAAGAAGAACAGTAGACCAAGTGCCCTTATTGGGTGAATGGAGTCATTACTTTATTTTTGTGAAACACATAGAGGAAAATTCAAGGTTTCAATCTTATCTCTGAAATATTTCGAAACTTAATCATTCACTAATATCAATTTTAGGCTTATCGATGACTTCCTCTTCCTTGAAATTGATTTTAGATCTGTTTAGGATAATCAAAACAACCTTAGAAATTCTAACAGGTTCTGCTGATATTTTCTTGCATCATGGTGAAGTAATTTTAGTGTTTTTAATCTAGGAGTCCCATGTGGACTTGGGATGCAGATCTAGTCAAAAGGAGAACTAATTACCAAAGTACAATATAATTCATGTATAACAACCTTACAGATTTCTTAGACAATGCTTCACTTCCAGCGAGCCTGTTTAATACCTCAATGAAGTTATCTGATTCCCTTTATTGAATTTCCTTTCACTACTTCAATTTGTAACTTTGCATTTAAATGCTGAGATGAGGGCAATCATTCAATGAATTTCCTTTCATCATCACTTTTTTTTTTTGGACTAGATGGGGGCAATCATTTATGAATTTCCTTTCACCATCTGTCTTATATTTTCTCTTTTAAAACATCAAGTGGGGGCAATAAATTGGTATAAAGTATACCAGGGGTGATATTTGTTTATAATTTAGCAACAGAGGTCTGTTAAATCACATTGATTACCCTGGACTAGTCTTCTTTTGACCTTCAAAACATCTTATTCTCTAGGAAAATTCTTATGGGTGATTTTTATTTCCAGGGGCCTTCTTTGACAAATACTAACCATTTTAAACCTGTTAAAAGAACTAAGAGAGTTAGGACTAGATTATAAATACTTATGTTCAGTAGAAGTCCGAGGAGCCGTGAGGAATTTCCCTTTTTCCAAAGATTCGTTTGTCGACTTTCAAAGTTAAAGTGTGACCCCTTTTTTCTCTGTGGAGGCCATGGGAAGGCGTCTAGAGTCAAGGGAGACTACACCAAACTTTGAACAAGGTGACAAAAGGAGGTTCCAGATCTCGTAAATGTAGTTGTTTAAAATGAAAACCTGATTCTTGGAACCTTTTCTTTGAGATCGCTTTATTTCTTCTTTTTTGGTTTATTTTAATCGTTTTTATCTTATCCAGAGGAACTTTTTATAATCTATAATAAAATTTCATTCTTCTGATAATAAATCAGGCAAGTATCTTTATACATATGAGACCGTTTTTGCACCAGGTGATATTCTTTGGAAATATAAACAATTCAGAGACTCATACCTTTGATTTATGACGACAACCCACACTCCTTGGAGCACGATCGCCTCTTCCAGGACCTTCTCTTCCCCTCGGCCCGAAGAACTCAACGGTTCTTCTACTTCCCTATCGGGAATTCTGCACCCCACAGGTTCTACCTTGCGCGACCCTTACTTCTTCCTTTGGAGGATCGGAACTTCGCAGCTTCTGCAGTGCAACAATTGAGCGCTATACCCTCGGATCCTCGAGATCCGATGTTCCGATCTTTTCCCACTTCCTCGGGACTTCCACTTTATCGCAGCTTCGCACTATCGCAACTTCTTCGCTCGCGACTTCCAACCTTTGGTCCTCCAACTTTCGAGTTCCGATGTTCCGAGACGCAGATGTTCTCTTGTCGCGATTTCGCTACTTCGCGCCTTCGTGACTCGTACCTCCAAATCTATAGACCTTTAACTTGCGAATTCTGAGCTCGCGAAATGTTCTATCTCCGCCACCTGTCTTGCACTCACTCCTGTGGCCCACGCGACTTACATCACTGACGGGGTGTCGCACCTTGTGACTTTGCGACTCCCGTTACCAACTCTCCAATGCTATTCTTACGAGATCCCGATGAGCGATCTCTCGAAAAATATGACGACCTCAGCCGAATTTTATCAACGCTCTACCCCTCCTGAGCTTAGAGCTTCTCTGCGCTTCTGCAATAACTTTCTGGCACCTCCGCAAGATTCAATGGCCCACGGTAACTCGTGGATTTCCCATGAAGAATACTGACCGTCTGTTCTTGCTGACAAAATCCCCAAAATGACGAGATGCTCCTCCACAGAACTCGTCACCCTGCACGCAAAGTTTCCACACCTGCTCGAACACTTCGGTGCGCACTTCTTTTGTGAAATATTTCGACAAATTCAAAGGCCTACTTCTCCAGAGCTTATTCTCGGCTTCTCACGTCCTATTGAGAACTTCTTTCGCGCACTCCTTGCAGCAAATCTTCAACAACTTCTAAGTGTTGAAGTCTTTTGTTCCTGCGCACTCCTGCAGCAAAAATCCTTCACTCTTTTTCTCATAATCGCAACTCTGAGTCTTCGTCTATCCTGCGCATGCCTTGCACGGCTCCGGTGCCAAACCTGCACTTCTTGGAAATTATAACAAAAGTTATCCCAACTTGAACCCTGCAGTCACGCACTCCTACGGACAAATTCAACTGCACTCCTTGCAGGAATTCTCTGGTTCAAGATAGAGAAACAATTGAAACTAATTTCTTGTTCTCACAGACTTCAAATTAACCATGAAATCACATACAAAGCATATCAAAGCAAATGTATGACAAGAAGAAAACATTCATGAGCATGACATCAACAATACACAGAGAATAACACAACCATGGAATTGAATCAAAGATTTTCTATTAATTCAATATTTGTACATGGAGGTTCTTCATACACTTCTCTGTTGCTCTTCTCTTCTTGCTCTTGTTTGATAATATTACAATGTACAAAGGAGGGTGTCTATATTCTGTTTCCCTCTCGAGCTCTAAAGCTATCAAATCTACAATTAAATGTTCTATCTACTTTACATTAAATCTATTAAATGCCTCATCTACCTAAGGACGTGAGCTATCCTCTCAAGGTCCATTACAATGCACAAAGTGCGCTTCATTAAGTCTACACATTAATGTTTGGTGCAACAATATCAAGGTGAAACTTAGAATTTGTGCTGGAGTTGTCCAGTTGTCTCCTGCTCTCACGCTCACTCGCTTGATGGGTTGTCGATGCTCCTGCATCATACTTCCTGTCTTGAAAATTTTCATGGGCTCCTGTCCATGAGCTTCTGCACGGTTTGTCCATGCTTCTGTATCACTGCTTCAGTCTCCCAGCTGGCATCCTCCACTGGGTGATTCTTCCATTTGACCAGATACTCAAAATACTGCTTTCGCCTGGTCTTTTTACCCACTCGCTTGTCCAGTATGCATTCCATATGTGGCTTCTTTGCAATCGGCATCTGCTTCCGCCACTGGACTTCTGGCTGCTCATCATTTCCAGCTCCTGCTTCTTCAACCTTGTATGGGTATAAATCCGAAACATTGAATATCAGAGATATCCCGATGCCATCCGGAAACTCAATTTCATAAGCATTCTCTCTGAATTTCTTCAGGACTCTGCATGGCCCAATTTTCTTCATTTTCAACTTATTGTATGTTCCTCTTGGGAACCTTTCTTTCCTCAGATGTGCCAGAACAAGATCCCCAACTTCAAACTGAAGTTGTCTACGATGTTGATCTGCTCTGTGCTTATATTCCTGATTTGAATTTATCAGTCGCTGCTTCACCTTGCTGTGAAGTTCCCGCATCGCCTCCGCAAACTCTTCTGCACTAGTGCTGCTAGCAACAGTCTGTTCTGACTCCCTCAGTTCAGAAACTCCCCTTGGTTGTGTCCCATACACAATCTGAAATGGACTCTTCCCTGTGCTCCGATTCACTGAATCGTTGTACGCAAACTCCGCCTGAGGTAACACATTGTCCCAGCTGCTATGGTGCTCTTTCACCAAGCTCCTCAACAAATCTCCCAGACTTCTGTTGACGACTTCCGTCTGTCCGTCTGTCTGAGGATGGTAAGAAGAAATGAACGCCAAGTTAGTTCCTATCTTCTTCCATAGATTCCTCCAAAAATGACCTATGAATTTTGTATCACGGTCCGAGACTATGCTCCTCGGCAATCCATGAAGTCTAACGATCTCCTTCAAAAAAAAAATTGTAATGTGCGTCGCATCGCTGGTCTTCTAGCATGGTATGAAATGTGCCATTTTAGAAAACTTGTCCACCACCACAAAGATGGAATCAACACCTCAATGTGTCCTTGGCAAACCCAATACAAAATCCATGCTTATCGCCTCCCATGGCCTCTCTGGTATGGGAAATGGTTGATAAAAACCCGCATTCTGCTTTCTCCCCTTCGAATGCTGACAAATCCTGCATCTTTCAACAAATCGCTTGACCTCTGCTCGCATCCCTGGCCAAAAATATGATTCGCTCAGCTTCACAAAGGTCTTGTCTTGGCCAAAATGTCCTGCCAAGCCTCCACTGTGCTTTTCTTTCATCAAGTTCTCCCTCATGGAGCAATTCAGAATGCAAGGTTGATTGCCCCTGAACAACAATCCTTCCTACATCATATAATCTATCCAAGGACTCCGATCTCTGAGAAATGGATTCTCAGCTGCTTCATATGCTTCTCCGAAATCTGCATCTCCTCCATACATATCCCTAAGATTTTCAAAACCCAAGGTCTTGACTCGGAACTCCTGCAGCAACAAACATTTCCTGCTCAAAGCATCAGCCACTTTGTTAGCAGTCCCTGAAATGTGTTTAATTACAAATGTAAAATTTTGCATATACTCTACCCATTTTGCATGTTTCTGATTCAACTTCTCTTGTTGACTCACAAACTGTAATGCCTGATTATCACTATACAAAACAAATTCCTTTGGGATCAAGTAATGCCTCCACTTTTTCAACGCCTGTATGATAGCATAAAATTCCTTATCATACGTTGAGTATTTCAGTTTTGCTTCATCCAACTTTTCACTGAAATATGCGACTGGTCTGTCTTCCTGACTCAAGACCGCTCCTATGGCATACCCACTTGCATCACATTTCACCTGAAATGTCTTCTTGAAATCCGGCAACACCAACACTGGTTGTTCTGTGATCTTTCGCTTCAACAGATTGAAGCTCTTCTCAGCCTCGACTGTCCAATGAAAAGTCTTATGCCACTTCTTCACTCTGTCCATCATTGTTGTGCTAATTCCACTGAAATTTCTAATGAACTTTTGGTAGAAACTAGCCAAACCATGGAAACTTCTCACCTCAAAAATATTTCTCGGTGATGGCCAATTTTTAATCACTTCTACCTTACTCGAATCCATCTTCAACTCATTCTCCGAAATAACAAAACCCAAGTAAATGAGCTTTGTCTTCATAAACGAAGATTTCTTCATGTTTATCAATTGCTTCTCCTGTTGTAGCTTTCTCATCACAATAGCCAAATGCTTCAGATGTTCAGTCTTCATCTTGCTGAAAATCAGTATATCGTCCAGATATACGACGACAAATTTTCCGATGAATTCCCTCAGGACTTCATTCATTAGCCTCATGAATGTGCTCGGTACGTTTTTCAAGACAAATGACATGACCATCCATTCGTACAAACCTTCATTTGTCTTGAATGATGTCTTCCATTCATCACCTTCCCTCATGCGAATTTGATGATATCCGCTCTTTAGATCAATCTTTGAAAAATAATTTGCCCCACTCAAGCAATCCATCAGATCATCCATTCTTGGCAGTGGAAACCTATACCTGATGGTAATTTTGTTGATCGCTCTTGAGTCCGTACACATCCTCTAGCCTCTGTCTTTCTTTGGACTGAGTACTGTTGGAACAACACATGGACTCAAGATTTCCCTGACTAACCCTTTGTCCAACAAATCCTGGACTTACTTCTTGACCTCCTCATTTTCCTGCGGCGTCAATCTGTACGCGGCTTTATTCGGAAAACTAGCCCCTAGTATGAGGTCTATGTGGTGACTCACACTTCTCATCGGTGGCAACGAATGAGGTAATTCGTCCATGATGATGTCAGCGAACTCTCCCAGCAGTTCCTGAATATCATCAGGTAAATTGTCCACTCTTGTGCTGGTCAGAATAATTCTCGGCTTTCTGACCACAAAGAATTGTGGATCTTCTTTCTTCTCAACCTCTGTGAGAAGCTCCTTCCCACTCATGAGAAGTATTGTATTGCTTACTTCCGGCTTCACCTCTTTATCCTTTATTGGAAGCAATCCGTGTGTCCTCCCATCCTTATCCAAGGTATATGTGTTCATCCTCCCATCATGAACCACATTTCTTTCATATTGCCATGGTCTACCTAGCAATAAATGACATACATCCATGGGAATAACATCACACAAAATCTTATCATTATATCCTCCAATATTGAATTCGACTAAACATTGTTTAGTGACACTCACCTGATGTCCCTTCTGTAGCCATGAAACTTTGTATGGACTCGGCTGATCAGTTGTCTCCAGCTCTAACTTTTCCACCATCTCGGTTGAAACAATATTATCTGTGCTTCCGCTGTCCACAATGACCTTGCATTTCCTTTCTTTGGTCTTGCATGTGGTTCTGAACAATTGGCTTCTCTGAGCTGTGTCCTCCACCTCCTTCTCAGGTGTTAAAAGGATTTTATGCATCCCAAGCGATCTTCCGCTTTCTGCATCTTCGGACTCAGCATCACGCCTCTGATCTTCTGCGATGTGAGCTTCTCCGTTGTCCTTCTTCTTCTCTGGACACTCGAATGACTTGTGCCCATTCTTCCCACATGTAAAACATGTGATAACTCCTCCTCTTCCTCTACCTCGACCTCTAGTACGAGGAAAAGTGTTTTCATCAACATAATCTCCCCGCTGATCACTTTTCTATCCTCTCGACTCAACATATGGCTGCCTCTGTGAGGTTCCACCTTTTTCAGCTTTACCCTGAGGTTTCTTCCATTCCTCCTTGGGCTTCTGATATTTCTCTTGGGAAACTGCCTTGCCTTTGGGCTGACTCCTGCCTCGCCCTCGCTGTCCCTGTTTACATCTCAGGTTCTCTTCGGTTTTCAGAGCCATCTGGTAAGCATCCTCCACCGTCCTGATGGTAACCATGCTTAACTCATCCTGAATGTCGTATCTTAGACCATTCAGATATCTGGCAACCTTCTCATCCTCACTCTCTCGATGGCCTGCTCTGATGTTGAGCTTGTAGAATTCTTCCGTATATTCCTTCACCGTCATCAGTTTCTATCTCAGGTTCTGCATTCGCCTGAACAGAGTGATTTGATAGTCCCTTGGGATGAATTTCGCTTTCATATTAACGATCATTCGATCCCATATTTTAATCTTTTGCTTGCCCTTGCAGCGTCTGTCATCTTGTAGCTCGTCCCACCACAATGTTGCATGTCCTTTCAAGCGTGTAACTGCATGCTTGACTTTCTTATCTTCTTCCACATCTTCATAATCGAAGTATGTGTCAAGAGCTTGGATCAAGTCCAAAAACTCTTATGCATCCAGACTTCCTTCATAGACTGGAATGTCCATTTTCGCCTTCGCCCCCATCCTGGCAATGGCTTTAATCAACCGCTCGGTTGATGCATCCTCTGTTGTGACCTCTTCTTCATGTCCAACTTACTCTTCATCTTCGGAATCACTAAGATCCCCAGCACCAACTCCGCGTCTTTGAGTTGTTTCCATCTCCTCAAGCCTTGCTCGGAGATCTCTCATCTGCCGCTCCATTTCTGGATTTCTTGCTGGCCTACCTCTTCTTCTCACCTCCCTGTCTTTGGGATCTGGTGACTGTCTTTCTCTTCTGGGCGGCATGATGAATTATTCTTCTCTTATATAGAAAGTAAAGAATTCCTGCTCTAATACCACTCTTGGCGGCAACCCGCACTCCTCGAGGCACGATCGCCTCTTCCAGGACCTTCTCTTCCCCTCGGCCCGAAGAACTCAATGGTTCTTCTACTTCCCTATCGGGAAGTCTGCACCCCACAGGTTCTACCTTGGGTGACCCTTACTTCTTCCTTCGGAGGATTGAAACTTCGCGGCTTCTGCAGTCCAACAGTCGAGCGCTATACCCTTGGATCCCCGAGATCCGATGTTCCGATCTTTTCCCGCTTCCTCGGGACTTCCACTTTATCGCAGCTTCACACTATCGTGACTTCGCTGCTTGCGACTTCCAGCCCTCGGTCCTCCAACTTCCGAGTTCCGATGTTCCGAGACGCAGATGTTCTCTTGTCGTGATTTCTCTACTTCCCGCCTTCGCTACTCGTACCTCCAAATCTATAGACCTTTAACTTATGAATTTCGATCTTGCGAAATCTTCTATCTCTGCCACCTGTCTTGCACTCACTCTCGTGGCCCACGCGATTTAAGTCACTGTCCGGGTGTCGCACCTCGTATTTCTATAATATCTATAAGATATCAATATCGGGTGTTTGGTCTGGTACTACCAATTTACTTGCTTCACAATTAATTCTACGTCTCCATAGACTTCCAAGGTTTTTATGTTCATCTTCCTCGCAGCTTCTAATCCCAAGAACATGGCTTCATACTCGCATACATTATTTGTGTAATATATGTCCCACTATAGTCTGTAAGAGAAAGGAATACTAAATTCATCTCCAGGTGTTACAAAAATAATTCCTACACATGCTCCTTCACATGACGAAGCACCATTGAAATACATTTTCCAAATTGCAGTACTATATACACTTTCATTTATTTTTTTTGTTTTATTTTTCTCTTTAAAATTTTCTTCTGTGCATTCATCCACATCATCATCAATTGATAAAATACAATTTCCTATATCTTGATGAATGACATAAACAGAGTAATTATTAGGATTATGTGGATCACTTACTGTATATGCCAGTCGTTTTTCCTGGTATAATCGGGTGAATTGTCCACCGAAGATGGGAATCGTGGCATAGGTCATGTCCAGCTGAAGGGATCCTCCAAGCTTAGCACCCCAAGACCTGGATAATAGAAAACCATACTTTGAAGGTATATGAACAATAACTACATCCATCCGAACACTTTTTAGTGGAATATGTGCAAGATTTACCACTAAGTCTTTGATCATGCCCATGCATTTAACTTTTCTCGAATCAAATGAATACAGGTCTCCGTAGGGCCTAGTAATTTCAAGACCAAGTCTATCCATAATACCCTTGGGCATCACGTTAAGTGAGGCTCCAGAATCCAGCATGAAATTATGTAGCAGACGATCATGCACATTTAGTGTAATGTAGAAAGGAGCGACGGTATCTCTGGAACCTTCAAAATGCGAACCAAAAATTATATTAGGCTTATCATGTTCCAAATTTATAACTTCAGCCTGACTTTCCACATATGAAAAATTTATCATTTTGGTGATTTACTTTTGGTAAACATGTTTCTTTTCCAGTTCAACCAGAGGTATCGGTATCTTGATTTTGTTAATCTCGTTTTCTAGGTTGAAACCTCCTATAATCTTATTGGTTTCTTTGATTGGGACTTTGGTCTCCTTCTTTTCCGATTTATTGGTTTGTATTGCTTTATTTTCAGTGTTTTGGCTATCCTAGTTTCGGCTGTTTGGATCTCAAATCCGATTATTTTGGTGTTTTGTATTTCAGTCTCTTTTCAAGATGGCTCATATATTTCGCCTCTCGACAGGATTTCTTTTGGTTTGGTAGTTGCTACGTTTTTAGCTTTAGACCTTAGATTATACTTATGTTGGAGCTAAGAAATTATAGTATCGACGATCCCCTCACAAGCAACATCTTCTATATTACTTATGTTTCCATCCTCATTAGGCCGATGTTCCATATTTAAAGACCTCTCATAATGTTGTCTAGTCAAATGAGCTTGCTAGAAATCATCACCAAGATTATTCATATCATCTTCTAAATCCTCAAATTCTTGCATGTAATTTCCTCCTATATTCGTTTTTTGAAGGAATCTGAACTTTTTGATCTTCACTTTTAATTTGTCTTTGTTGTATTTGGGGATTAGCATTCCTCTTGAATTCTCTCCTAATGAATTGATCTTCTTTAGATTGATCTAGTTCCATCTTTGAAATTTCATTTGATATTTCTTTGATTATCTTTTCCATATCGTCCATCTTATTGTCTGTGGAAATCCCACCTCCGGAAGGTCCTACTTGTTCCCTAAATTGTTTAGTCTCTTTGTTTCCCATTTCCAACTTCACTTTTTATTTTCCATAAGCCATCATATTTGAATCAATCTCTACGGCATCATCTTGCATTCGGGTAAGTTCGACAACTCTCCTTTCTCTCAATAATAGTGCGAAATCAGGTTCGAAAGCTCCTGCAAAAGTTACCTTGGCTATAGGCTGGGAAGGTTTAAATTCAACTGGGATATTCTTATATAATTTATTAAATCTCTGAATGAATTCAATAACAGTTTCCAAATTTTTTTTCCTTAAAGTTCCAAACTCAGTTAAGTAATATAGGTGATCCTTTCTCTCACCCCATTGTCTGAGAAAAGAGTTTTCTAACTCATCATAGGATCCTATAAAACCTATGGCCAAACCTTGAAACCAGGTTCTCACTTGTCCTTTGAAGGTTTGAACAAACAACTGTGAATACACATCTTCGTGTTTGAGATCAAGAATATATGCAAATTGATCAAAAAAGTTTATATGTTTGGTTGTGGTTAGGTCTCCTTCTCCTGTAAACTTAGGTACGTTTTTCATGTAGTTTTCAGGTAAATCATGAAGGGGAACTGGGAGGACTAAAGGATCATATTTGGACACTACTTTGGAAAAAAAATTGAGGGGTGGGGGTGGCCCTTGACTGCCCCCTCCTCCTCCGGGAGCAGCCATAGATATTCTAGGAGAGAAAACTGGTAAGTTATAAAGATATGTTTCAAAGACATATAGTGATCCTTTAGCTTCTTCGGGATGAAGCGAGAAAGGTTCCAAGAACCGTTTATCAAGAGACGAAAAAAATGAAAAATGCGTAATGCGATACAGGGACTCGGTTCTTCTTATTTGCAAGATATGTAAATGGGAGAACCTGCAGGAGCTAAATCTGAGTGTATGGTATATTATTAGAGACTTTGTGAGGTTGGGAAATTTAGCTCGAGAGCAGATGGGATATCAATCGAAGCGAGATTTACTGTAGGTTTCTTACCTTCACTTACACAGGAGGTAGTTGAATAAGCTTTAGTTTTAATTTCAGGGAAAACTAATTTAGGGTTTATGGTTTCAGATTCAACTGTGTTAGCTGATGTTTTTCCGAAAAGGATTTGGGTGGAAACTTCTTGCAGAGTTAACGGTTCAAGTGGAATATTAGCCTTAGACTGTGTGGATTTAGGTTGGTAAACCACAATAGCTTACTTAAGGAATCATCTTGGTTTTAGTATTTTTTCGAGGTCGGAAACAGGCATGGTCTTCTTATCATCTAGGTTTTGTATGGTGTTCCTTCGACAGAATGCCAAATTATTTAAATGTAGAGTGGCCAAGTGAATAATAAAAACTTATCCTTTATAATGTATTCAATATTTGTTCACTATCAAATAGATAAACTTACAAATGTCGTTCTCCTAGGGAAAAATAAATTCGTTTCTCTGTCCCTGACAATGACGCCAAAAATATGTTGTTCCTGAGTTTATACTAAACTTCAAGTATAATTCTAGGCATCATGAAATGAGGAAAGGTTTCAATGTTTGCCTCTTACCACCGAAATTATAAGAGAAAAGTTATTTAAATCGAATTCATATTATAACATCTCAAAGGTTGTTATAATATGAATTGAAAGAAAACATAAAGCTGCTAATCAAAGCAAGGCATCAATTACTGAGGAATCTTACTTTGTAATAGAAGAAGAAAGTGAAATGATGTAACCTTCAATGAAGTATAAAATATAGTATCTAAATAAAATGCAGGTCTTGTATTTGCTAACAGTAAATATAGAGGAAAATCTGTTTGTTATCAAATTACTAAGTGAAATATAACCATAGTAGATGTTGTGCTAAATTGTAGTTTAAACATTCATCAAAGAAATATATATGAAAGTATGTTGGAATATGGAAAGACAGAAGAACACATAACTCAGAATGGACAAGATGTAGAATCTTTGGATTGCATTTGTATTAATTCTCAATAAAGAGATTCTTCTTCTTTACAATCGACAAAAAGTAGCCCCTGATTCTTTCTCAAAAATGTATATTTATACAATATTTAAGCAATTGAAATTCTATTATTCTAAAGGTTTTGGTTACAAATGAGGAGGTGAAATGCTTCACTTCGTTATCCCTTGTATTCTCCCATGCTGGCAGGGAATTTTACTTTCTTTGTCTCCTAGCTCTAAAATAAGGTAGTATGAGAAACTCTATTACTGGCCTCTAGAAGTGTTCCCTTTCCCGTGTTCGATCCAATTGATACACCTTTCTACCAATTGAGTTATCAACTTGGAAGGTTTTGTTTGGTCATTTGTGATCCGGATTTTATGAGAAGAACGAAATGAATACAGATTATTAACAGGTGCTTAACAAAAAATAACATAGATACAGTAAAACTGGTTTTCTATTCAATAACGAAATAAGCTAAAACTGTAAAACGCAGCGGAAACAAGCTTGCTAGAATAGTGGTGGCTTATCTCTGAGAAGAGATGTGAAGGCAGTGCGCATTCGCAAGAAGAAGGTTACAATGAGGCTCTGAAGGAATTTTTACAATAATCAAGAATGACAATAACCATAGACATCCAAAAACCTAACCCTAGGAGATGAAGCGCCAAAAGTCATGTGGGCCCCGTTTGGGTAAGCTAGTACATCAACTTCCCGGGGTCGTAACTTTTGCATACAATCTCTGTTTTAGGAGTGTGATAGCCCGTTGGAAAGGTATCATCGAGGAGATTCATTTTGGAGGCTCAATCATGCCTTTGATTATCATTGATGAGATCGATACCAAAAAACCTTCATTTATGCCCTCAAAATGGCCCCAAAAGTAAAAACTGCTAAAAATAGTAAATTGCCAAAAATGTCAGAAAGTTGTTTTGACCCAGTTGGAAAAGGTGGGTGGCCACTGATATCCATATGGATCAATCCTCCCTCCTTAGGAATAAATGGTCTCCATTGCGTTGAGTTCCCCCATTAAATGAGGAAATTTCTGCTGAATTTGTCCCCGGGTGAGCCACTTGCCTTGGTGCAGGAGTTGTCATGCTTTAACGACTCGATAAAGATAGATCCTTTGTTGTCGAGTGCCCTTGATCTATCTGTACACAATATGATAATTGGATTCCTATTGTATGCAGTTGGGGTTGAGCTCTGTTGGTTTCAGTTGTTCTGCTACTTCTGAGGTGTCCAATAATGGTGGGAAATAAGGGTGAAGGAGATCCACGTTGAACACTGGGTGCAGGCCAAGGAAAGGAGGAATGTTGAGATCGAAAGCATTATCCCCCATAGCCTTGGTGATACTGTATGGTCCATAATGGAGTGGGCGAATATTTTGATGGGGTCCTATAAGGCGTTCTTTCTGCAAGTGCAACCAAACTTTGTCGCCCACCTGAAACTTATGTGGCACCCGATGTTGATCATGGCACTGTTTGTACTTGTCATTGGACTTCTGTAGGATGTCCTGAACCTGTTGGCAGATGTACTAGATCTGCTCAATGAACCGAGTGTCTTTGTCAGCTTCAGTTGGAGCAGGAGATGAGTCAGTCGAAGTGACCGCAAGGGGAAGTGCAACATCTATGGGACCCAATGGTTGGAATCCCAACCCCACTTGAAAGGGGTTGTGGTCGGTTGAGATATGCAAGGCTTGATTGTAGCTATGCTAGAAATAGGGAAGGCTCTCATCCCATGTGTGAGGGTTCTTTGAATTATACATGCGAAGGATATGCACAATCATTCGATTTACAACCTTGGTTTGGCCATCTGTCTGGGGGTGGAAGGTCGTGGATTTGGTGAGCTTGGTGTCCAGCAGTGACTAGAGGCTCGACCAGAATGTGCTGAGAAATCAACTATATTGATTTGATACAATGGTTTGTGGGATTCCAAAATGTACCCAAACTCCTTCAAAGAAGAGCTTGGCAGTGGCCTCTACTGTGATGCTCTTCTTGTAGGCAACTAGAATCGCCATTTTAGAAAAACAATCAACAACCACAAAAACACAGTCATTTCCCCGCTTGGTGGATGGGAGGCCCGACATGTAGTCCATTGAGATGGATTCCCATGGCCTATCAGGAGTAGGAAGAGGGGTGTACAGGCCCTATTTCTTAGTGGTCAGTTTGGCAATAGCGTAGGCAGTGCAGGACCTGATATACTTGTCGACCTCCTGTCGAAGTTTCGACCAGTAGAAATGTTTCTGTAGCATCACCATTGTCTTTTCGACGCTGAAGTGTCCTTCCGCCCGACTGTAGTGGTCTTCCCAGATCAGCTTCGCTCACTCACTTGATGGAACACATATATGGTCCACATGACATAACAACCCATCCTGAAGATGGAAATTATCGACAACTGCATTTGCACCCAACATTTGGTAGGTGGTGGAAAATTCAGGGTCTGTCTCATAAAGTTGGGGCCATCCAGATGTCTCATGGCCGCAAGAGTCTAGCACCATGGTGAGTGCTGCGACTGGTGTTCTGCTGAGGCAATCAATGACACGATTGGTGCTTCCTGTTTTATACTTGATGTTGAGGTGGAATTGTTGCAAGTATGTGGACCACTTTTGATGGCGGTCATTCTACAGTTTTCCCTGTGTCTGCATGAACTGCAGTGGCTTATGATCAGTGTGGATGACTGTCTCCTTCCCAAGAATGTAATGTCTCCACTAGCAGCTTGCTTGCACAATGGAGTACATTTCTTTGTCGTAAGTAGGGTACTTACGGGCAGCATTGGACAGTGTCTCACTATGATAGGCCACGGGGTGGCCGTGCTGAGTGAGAACGGCGCCCACATCATAGTCTGAGGCATCTGTCTCTATCTCAAAGGTATGTTGCAGTTCTGGTAGTGAAAGTACTGGGGCTGAGAACAAGTGTTGCTTCAAATCATCGAACGCTTGTTGTTGGGACCGGCCCCACGTAAATTTTGCCTTACCACCACCCCTGTTTATTTGGCTGAGGGCCCATGCAATATGGGAGAAACCCAACACGAACCTACGGTAGAAATTAGCAAGTCCCAAGAAGCTACGAAGTTCAGTGAGTGTTGTTGGGGCTGGCCAGTCACGGATGACTTGGATCTTGGCTGCATCCACATGTACGCCATGCTGATCAATGATGTAGCCCAGGTAATGGACCCTGTCCATGCCGAAGGAGAATTTTTCCAGGTTGGCGTATAGCTTGTGCTACCACAGGGTGTGCAGAACCTACTGAATATGCTGCAAGTGTTCGGCCCAAGTCTTGCTGTAAATTAGAATGTCATCTAGATACACCACTACAAACGTATTGGTGAATGGTCGTAGGATATCGTCCATCATCCTCATGAAAGTGGCTGGAGCATTTGTCAAACCAAAGGGAATGACCAACCATTCAAAAAGTCCTTCCTTTGACTTGAAGGCGGTCTTCCATACATCTGTCTTTTCTATCGAGACCTGGTGGTAACCAGACTTCAGATCAATCTTACTGAAGTATTTGGCCCCTATGAGTTGATCAAGGAGGTCATCTATTCGGGGAATCGGGTACCAGTTTCTGACAGTGATTTTATTCAGAGCTCGGTAATCAATACAGAGTCGTCAAGTTCCATATTTCTTCTGTACCAACATGATTGGGCTCCCGCAAGGTGATGAGCAGGGGCGGATGTGCCCCTTTTGGAGCAGTTCTTGGATCTATCACTTGATCTCCTCATTCTCTAACAAAGAGCAATGATAGACTGACCCATTGGGCAGCGGTGCGTCGGGGGTCAGGTCAATGGGGTGCTTGACCTGGCAGTGCAGAGGTACCCCTATAGGTGAGGAGAATATATCTGAGTATTCTTCCACGACCTTATCTACTTGCTTTTGCTGTGTGGAGAGATCGGCCGTAGAGACGTTGGATGTGGCTGCGATCTTTCACTTGTTCTAATAGTGAATCACGAAGAAGACAAACTTCTCTGTCTTCGAGATGAACTTCCTGCATTGCTTAGCAGAGATCAAGGAAATAGAACTAGGTGGGAATGCCTCGGGTATCCTGTACAATTTCCTATTCAAAGTAATAATAACACTACGAGGCTTAGACTCATATATAGAATGACATTTCCATAAATAATGTTGGCCCAAAAGAACATCACAAACTTTGAGAGGAGAAACATCACACAATACCTCGTCTTTGAAGGGCTTGATGTCGTACGACAGTCAGCATTGTTGGCTGACACGGAGATCGCTTCCTTGGTAGAGCCATCCAATGGTGTAGGGTTGTGGGTGTGACATTGTTGACAGGGCCAACTGCTTGATGACCTCTGTTGAGATGAGGTTCTTCTGGCTACCGCTATCAATGATGAAGTGCAGCGGGGTGCCTTTTACCCACATCTGTGAATGGAAGAGGCGCTCTCCTTCTTCTGGCTTGTTTGGTTCACCAGGTTGGAGCTTGGTGGTAGCAATGGTGGCACTGGGTTCCACATCAATGATCCATATTCCCCTATCTGGTTCTGTCTCGGAGTCAAAATCTGCATCTGATTCCGAGGCTTTCACTTCGGCCAGCAGCGACTTCTTTGAGTGGCAGTTAGAAGTGTTATGCCAAGGGCCCTTATGGAAGTCACACCACTTCCCGGTATCTTTCTTTGTCTTTCCGGTGTCCGTCTTTGCGTGCGGCTTGTAGAGATTGTCTTGATACTGCCCATCTTTTCTCTATCCTTTGTTCAGTGGGTTGGGGCCACCCTTTCCTGACTTTTGTTGTGAGGGGTTCCCAGGCCCAAATTGCCGCGTCTTTTGTTTGTGCTTCTGCTCGATTTTGACGGCATATTGGTAGGTCGTGCCCAAGGATGAGATGTCCAGAAATTCCATTTCGGTCTGGATGTATATATGTAGAGAACCACGATACTTGAGCACCAGATGTCATTCTGAATCTTTGATACCCAACTTGGTGCACAAGGTAAGGAAGATATTTGTGAAATCTGGCACTGCTTAGTCTCTTTCTTGCAGCAGTGTGGTCCATTTGGTATACAGGTCGTCATAACTTCCAACAGGGTAGTATTGTTCCTTAATAGCATCCCTGAAGGATTCCTAGGTGGACGTGACTGAAAATAATGAGGTTTCCTCTGTTTCCTTTTGCTCACAGAAAGTTTCCCACCAATCTTTGACATGGGGAATGGCTTTGAGGAGCGCAAAAGTAATCTTTTCTCTATCTGAAAATTTATGAACAGAAAAATACCCTTCTAGTAGATTCAACCACTTGTCTACAACATCTGCATCTATCTGACCTTCAAATATAGGAATATCAAATTTTATTTGTACCTTGAAGGGGACGACACCTCCGTTCGAAGAAGATGTGTTGCATGTTGGTAGTCGTCGAAGGATTTGTGTGAAACTATCCATCATCTCGTTCCTCTGTTGTGTGAGGGATTCCTCAATCAACAGTTTGAAAGGATCTCCTATCCCATCATATTTATTTTCTCCTACCATGGGAGGTCACTTGGGCATGCGAGAGCTTCTTTCCTCAAGAGAAACAATCTCGAGACCCAACTCTTTGTACTCCGACCTCGTTGGGGACATGCATTAAGACGACAAGGAGCAGACCGCTCTGATACCACTAATCCGGATTTTATGAGCAAAACGAAATGAATACATATTATTAACAGGTGTTTAACACAAAATAACAGGGATACAATAAAACTGGTTTTCTATTCAATAACGAAATAAGTTGAAACTGTAAAATGCAGCGGAAACAAGCTTGCTGGAATGGTGGCGGATTATCCCTGAGAAGAGATGTGACGACAGTGCGCATTCCTGAGAAGAAGGTTACAATGAGGCTATGAAGGCCTTTTTACAATAATCAAGAATGCCAAAAACCCTAGACATCCAAAAACCTAACCCTAGGAGATGAAGCACCAAAAGTCATGTGGGCCCCGTTTGGGTAAGCTAGTACATCAACTTCCTGGGGTCGTAACTTTTGCATACGATCTTCGTTTTAGGCGTGTAATAGCCCGTTGGAAAGGTATCGTCGAGGAGATTCATTTTGGGGACTCAATCATGCCTTAAAATATTTTTAAGGAGCTCGACACCGAAAAACCTTCATTTAGGCCCTCAAAATGGCCCCGGAAGTAAAAACTGCTAAAAATAGTAAATTGCCAAAAATGTTAGAAAGTTGTTTTGAGCCAGTTGGAAAAGGTGGGTGGCCACTGATATCAATCTTGATAAATTTGCCTCCAAAATGTAACACTTCTTTTCTAGTTTTGGCAACCTTTCTCCTATTTTCCCATCTACTATAATGATAGACGATAGTTGTAGATTTGGTTTTATTAACCATTTATCTATTTGAGCAATGTCAACCTATCTTATCTGAGAGAGATCAACTTCGTCTCTTTCCACTTTTTTCTTAATACCTAACAGACGTTTGGTTATGTTGATTTTACCCAATGTCCTAGAGCTATTTTCCTTATCAAGATCTAACAATTTTTTATTCAGGAGGGAAAATGTTTCTTCATAGGAATCTCTCACCTCTTTAGCCATTTTTCTTTTTTTCTATATATTGTGCTCCCATGCCTTTAGTAGGATGTTACCTCTGGTTTGCTCTGGAATCGATAATCTAGAAGCGATGAGTATTTCCTCTTTCATTGATGATATAATAGCCTCCTGGAAGACACCTTGAGCTGCCTTAGCTCCTCTTTCTCTTAAGGTGATATTATTTAACGCTTGATCCATCATCTAAAAATGATTTTGGATGATTTATACTTTAGAAATTAGACCCTGTTGATATGATTTTATCTTCTTTCATATTTCCATGGCTTGAGTTTGGAATACCATTATATCTATGACCTGGCTTTCAGTAGAATTTAATTTGGATTTCAGTTGTTTTATTAAATCCTCTTGTTGATTGGCCTGTGTTTGGCTTTCTTGAGCCGACTGGTGCATTTGCTCAAGATTGGATTTGAGCTGTTTGATTTCTTGTTGGTAAACTTTTCTGGCTTGTTCAAGGTATTTGTATGCCTCATCCCTGGCATTTGTCTCTATAGCTACTATCTGAGTCTGTAATTTGCTAATTAACATGACTTTTTGTTTGAACCGTTCCTTCAAGGTCCCGAATGAATATTGGTTGGTTGTTGTATAAGCCCCCAATGTTCCTGCTACCTCTTCGGTGAATTCTACCTCTTCTAAGGCTTCTCCATCAGTTAGTACTCTATATATTTTGGCCACTTCACCCACCCTTTGGTGGGTTTCTCACTTCACCATGACTTTCCTTTTCTTGCTAAAAAAGAAACCTCTAGGAGGTAACTCTTCTACAGAGATAGGTGTTAGATATTCTTTGAATATTGTTCATGCATCAGGGTTCCCCTTGGTGGATTGTAAGGGTGTGATGGATGGAATGGGACTGCCAATTTTTGTGGATGTTTGTTTCATGGCAACGTCTATGACCAGTTCATTTGATGTAGACAATGGTGTGTCTCCTACCCCTTTTGAGGGTATATCTGTTTGATCCTTGATCTATTTACTTAGTGTTTCTGTCTCTGGGGGTTTTTCTTCTTGGATTGGTATCTCGGTTTCCTGGTTCAAGGTATCATTTTCCTCTTTGTTCCCCTGAGTTTCTTGTTTTCCAGGGCTTGTGTCTATTGAACCTTTGGATTCTGTTTGTTGTATATCTGGAGGTGTTGATACTTTACCCTGCAAAAATTTGGGGAGGCCATTCCTCTGGTGTTCCTAAAATTTGTAAAATTCTATCATACCTTTGGGTGGTAGAGCTCGAACCTAACTTAAAACTTCTGAGTAGGATCTCGCTTCTTGGAAAATATTTTCATGAGGAGAGTCTTTGTGCTCATATCATTTTAGACCACAACTTTCCATGTGGTTACCCACGACCTTATTAGGGTCGTGCTTCTTGAATTCAATGTCTACTAGTTTCATTTCCTCTAAAGTTGTGGCCTCCACTTTGGCATGGCCAAAATCTAATAAAGAAAATGTACCAATGTGTAGGGGAAAAGATGGCCATACCTTTTTCTGAACTCCTTTGAGTTTTTTGTTGATCTCGTCGAGTACATTTTGCCTATCAACTTCGTGACATACTAGCTTGTCTGGTAATAATAGTGACATGGCATATTTGGGAACAAAGCATCCAAAAACCCTAATGTAAGAGAATCGTTCTTCAATGTACCAGTCGGCCACGCTGCCTAGATTGGTCATGATTTTATATGAAATTCTGGGAGGTGGGTGGCCGAAAATAACGACATGTATCTATACCATTACCCAGTTGAAAATCTCATAGATGAAGTCTTTGGCTTTATCTTCCCAGAGTTTTGAGTGGTATATGTGAATAGGCTCTACATTAATTGGAGTCCAGCTCCAATTCATTAATGGAAAAGGTTTCATGAAACAAATTACATCCATAATGTAAGAAGACATGAAAAATGAGGTTGCTTTCCCATTCTCATTTTGTGTCCGGTATTCTGTAATTTGACCGGCCAAACTGCCCGACAACATTTTGGCCCAATCGAAAGAGTATCCCTTTGCCACTATGTCGATAAGTGGTACCCATGGGAGCAAAAAGTGTGTAGTATTCTCTTTCCCATAAATTTTTCACAAAATCATTGTTATATACATGAACTGTGGCTGTAATGAGGAGATTGTGTATATACCATGAGAATCAGATGTAAACTTTTTAGGGCGTGAGCACCAATCCTTGATCAGGTCGAATAATATTTTTCCAAATTTCTCACATTCTTTCTCTTTGAAACCCTCTAAAAAATTGGCATTGTAAGTAAAGTTTGGTGTAGGAGATAGCTTGTACATCGCCTGTAGATGTTCCGACTGAAATGACCCAAAAACCACCTTCTGGGAATTGAATATTGTTTTGTATGGGACATCTACGTGATCCAATGCCCATCCAATCATATCACAATAGGGTAAGAGTCGCGGCCTTGTTGCTACCTTATGCATCTCCGACTGAGAAACCACCTTGTATTTGATATACAAGTCTTCCTTCTCATTGTTGCTCGATTTGTCTGGGCAGTTTATTAGCTCATATTGCAAGGTGTTGAAAACATGTGTCCATGTTTTGACTATGTCGATGTTTCTAGGTGAGGCATCACAAAGAATATTTGAATTCTGGCCTGAACTTTCACCAGTTGTTTTGGGTGCTTTCTGTGGATCCATGATACAGAATCTCGAAATTATATTTCTTGTCACAGAGGATGAAAATAAAAACAATGGTTATCTCACTAAGTTGACTCTGTGAAAACTAGAATGAAATTCAACTAATGATAGAAATCCTTTCATATTGAGCACTCTAGTCTGCGCGTGTCCTTGTTGACACAACATTTAATTCTTTTAATAGAAAGATCTAGAAATAAAGCAAGATCTTATTTCCAATAATTTCTCCACTCTGCTTATAAATGGCATAAATTCTTGATATTTCTTGACTTGGGAGAATTGTAAAAGTATTTAATTTTTGCCCGTAAGTTTTACAAGGTAAAAGGTTGTTTGAGATATTAATTAATCTTTCTCAAACCTTTAATTAATCTTGATTAGTTCTTAATCTTTTTTCAGAATTCATAGTCTCGAGTTATTTTACTCTTAGTCTTGAGCTGTGAACCTCGAATTTGCAAAATTGTGATTTAATTAATTAACTTTAATCTGGCTTAAGTTTTTAATTAATTGTGATTAGTTTGGAAATTTCTCAGCTTCAAGTATCGGGGTTATAAGTTGTTGTTCAAGGAAAAATTGTCGAATTGTGAAGTCGTGATAACAATCAATTACCATTAATTATCATTAGTCGTGTAATTAATCAGGTTTATCTTAAGTCACTTTCACAACTTTGCATATCGGGACATTCGAAGGTTCCTCCAGGCGTGACTCCTGACTCGCGAAGGTGAGATGAATTAAATTAGTGATAATCACTTTTTAATTCTTCGATGATCACGATTAATCTTAACCCAACTTCATTATTTCACATGTCGGGGGATTGAGAGCTTCGACATGTTGGACTGTTAGATCCGTGAAACCCCGAAATCTAATGTTTGAAGTTTATCGTTAACATTTTGTTGTTTTAAAGGTAGGTGGATTCCCATCCTTTAATATCTGGAGTATTTGAAAAATATATGTATTCCAACAACTCCCACAATAGAGACGAAGAATCTGATGAAAGGAGGGTGGTGGAAACCCCTCTAGATCTAGTTGAAACTATAAGGAGCCTCAAGGCTTACTGACAGAATTGCAAGGCTGACAACGAGAGATTGATAAAGGAGCAAGAAAAACAAACAGAAATTAACAGAGTCTTGTTGAAAATATGGTCTGACATACAAAGGAAACTACAACATGAACCCACAACCAGTCATGTGGACCGACGACATAAGAAGAGAAGTCAAAGTCCACTTGAGATCCGAAAACATGACTCCATAAGTGACTAGACTGGGAGAATAGCCTCGAAAAAGGCCCAACCTAGAGGTAAAGGACACTCATTGGTAGAGTTCTCTAGAAAGGGAGTTGGCAAATCCGAAGGATCCTCTAGTAGCAGAGAAAGATCACATTCTTAAAAGAAAGGAAAGAAGAGGAAGCATTCCAAACATCATGATCTCGAAGAATTCAAGAAAGGCAAACCACCCTCTTTTGATGGAGAGATTAGGAAGGGAGAAGAGGATGAAGTTTGTCTTCTTGGTTTAAAAAAGTACTTCAGAGTCCATGACTACTCTGAAAAATTGAAGGCTCGAATAACCATCTTTAACCTGAATGGAAAGGCTTCCATTTGGTGGGAATACCTTAGGAATGTGAAAGGATTCCATGAGAAGGAATTTTCATGGAAACAGATTGAGAAATACTTCAGGAAGCAGTATCTGTCATAGAAATACATGGATGGAAAGACTAAGGAATTATATGAACTCAAGCTAGGCCAGCTCACCATAGATGAATTTGTCAATAAATTCCTTGAACTACTGAGGTATGTACCCTACATAAAAGATGAAAAATAAAAAATGCAGTGGTTCATTAGTGGGTTACCTCAGACCTACCAGGACATGATTGAGTTCGATGAAAAAAAGACCCTAGAAGAAACTATCCAGAAGGTGAGGTATTCTTATGAATAGTTTGGGATTAAGACAAGACATCACAAGGACTAGATGAAGAGGAGTAGTTCGGGATTCCAGAAGAAGGGGTTTAAATCCTCAAGACTTAAGAACTATGGAAAATATTCTAGAAGGAATCTTCCTACTATAAGTGTATATCAACAAAATTTCCCCTCTCAAAGTGGAAATAAACCTTTTAAGACATTCCCAGAAAAGACTGATAACCTAAAGAAGGAACCCTTAAAATGTTGGGGTTGTGGAGAAGATCATCGATTGAGGGACTGCCCACGCAGACAAGAGAATAGTATGAGAATCTACAATATCCAAGAAGATACTACCATCAATAATGTGTCTAGGATCATGCCACGAATCTATGCAGCATTGGGCAATCATCAAGTTGATTATCAATATTCAATAGTGGAGCTGGAAGGTATGATCACCAACCATCTAGTTTCTATTTTAATTGACCTAGGTTCTAATTTGAGTTATGTGGTCCCTCATACTATTGATAAGTGTAAATTGGAACCAATTAGACATGTTAAATCATGGTTGGTGTGATTAGCCACTGGGACCAAAAGAAAGGTGGCAGAGGTCATACTGGCCTATCAATTCATCATGGGTGGATTTCCCACTGGAGCAACTGTTAACATACTTCCCCTAGGATGTTATGACTTGTTGATTGTTATGGATTGGTTGGTTTCTTATAAAACTAAATTGGACTGTTATCATAAAACTTTGAATGTGTAAATGAAGAAGGGAGAAGGACAACCCTCCAAGGGATTCAGAATCCTATCTTAGTGAGACAAATATCAACCCTTCAAATGAAAAATTATTGCAGAAAGGGGTGTTCCTTATATGCCATACAGGTACTGGAATCTGTTGAGAATGATAGACTAAACTTATAGTACCACCCTATATTAAGAGAATGCAAGGATGTGTTCCCATAAGAGGTACCAGGTCTACCTCCGAGAAGGGATATTGACTTATTGATAGAACTTACACGAGGAGTGGTACCATCATCTAGAATGCCATCTAGAATGAGAACGTCAGAGCTAGTTGATCTCAAGCTACAGCTAAAGGAGATGATGGAAAAAGGATACATCTGACCCAGTGTATATTCATGGGGAGCACCTATCTTGTTTATGAAAAAGAAAGATGGAACACTCCAACTGTGCATAGATTACAGACAACTCAATAAGACAACCATAAATAACAAGTACCCCTTACCAAGAAGCGATCACATGTTCGACCAATTGGGATGTGCTTCCATTTTAACAAAGATTGACATAAGGTCTGGATACCACCAAGTCCAGATTAAGGATGAAGACATCCACAAAACAGCCTTTAGGACGAGGTATGGTCACTATGAATTCATGGTGGTGCCATTTGGGTTAACCAATTCCCCCGCCACTTTTATGTGCTTGATGAATAATGTACTTAACAAATTCCTGGACAAATTTTTATTAGTTTTCATTAATTATATCCTAATCTACTCCAAGAACAGGAAGGAGCTTGGAGAACATCTTAGATTTGTACGTCAAGTACTAAGAGAGCATCATCTCTACGCTAAGTTTAGAAAGTGCGATTTCTTTTAGAAGAAAGTCCATTACTTCTTCCATGTCATATCTAAGGAAGGGGTGGAAGTAGACCTCAAAAATATCAGATCTATTATGGAATGGCCTACCCTGAAGGATGTATCCGATATTAGATCCTTCATGGGGTTAGTAGGATACTATAAGAGGTTCATAAAAGGGTTTTCCAATATTGGTTTTCCAATCACTGCCCTTCATAAAAAGGAGATTAAATTCATTTGGACATCAAAATGTGAAGAAAGATTTCAGAAACTGAAATACCTCATGACCCATGCACCCTTGCTAAATATTGCAGACTCAGATAATGATTTCCTTGCGTGTACAAATGCTTGCAAGGAAGGACTCGAAGGAGTCATTATGCAATAGGGATGTGTAAATTTCTATGCATCCAGGAAATTAAATGAGAATGAGATCAATTATCTGACCCATGACCTAGAGTTCATTGCCATAGTACATGCTTTAAAAATGTGGAGGCACTACCTCCTGGGTAGGATATTTGTGCTTATGACAGAACATTGTGGATTGAGATGCCTGTTTTATCAACCAAAACTCAATGCCGGACAAGATAGGTGGATGGATCTCCTTAGTGAGTTTGATTTCAAAATCAAACACATCAACTGAAAGGAAAATAGGGTGGTCGATGCCCTTCGCAGAAGTATAAAAATGATTCATTTGGCAGCGGTAAGAACTTGTGAAATGGATGTCAATGAAAGAGTCAAGAATGCACAAGAAACAAATGCATTCTTCAATATTGTGACCTCATACCTAAGGCAAGAGCCTACAGGGATAAAATATGAAGGTTACCAGATGCTCGAAGAAGGCCTGTTGACTTACAAAAACAGATTGTATATTCCAAACTGTGACAACTTGAAGAGGTTCATAATGGATGAACTACTTAAGAGACCATATATTGGTCACCCAGGATATCAGAAGATGATCATGGCCACTAGGAAACAATTCTATTGGCCTCGATTGAAGAAATACATAGCTAAATATTTAGCTAAGTTCCTAGAATGCCAATAAGTTAAGGTAGAACATCGACATCCAAAACTATTGTTATAGCCCCTACCGATTCCAGAATAGAAATGGGAATCCTTCTCCATGGACTTCATCACCGAATTACCAAATTCGACCAAGAAAAATGATTCCATCATGGTTGTGGTAGAAAAACTGAGTAAGTCTTCTCATTTTGTTTCTATCAAATAAACTTGTAAGTGTTGATTAAGGTTGGTTGTTATTGATGTCAACCCTTGAAGAAAGACCCGTAGCACAAAGGTTTGGGTAATGGAACCAATAGTGTTTGATGTAAATATGACTCATTATTTTTTTGTCATGGTTGATAAGAAGTAAATATGGATGAACTCCAAAGTGGTCCCCTTATGGTGAAAGCCCTCACGGGAAGATGCTTTGTGGATTAAGAGAACCCATGCTTAATTGTGGAATAATGAGATGAAGGAAAGTGAATTTGTCAGGGAAAATATCCTATATGGATAGTACATGTCATGCCATTTCTGGTGGTATGTAGAACGTCACATAACTCCTCACGGTTTGAGAGTTATGGCCTTACAAAGTTGGAGGACCCTCATATGTCATCTAGAAGCCCCAAAAGGTCAAAGTAATCAAAG
>ML783688.1:284367-317967 GCA_009831015.1 Picea engelmannii
CTCAAAGGTACACCATCATAATCAACTAGCTCATACGCTCCTTTTTCCAAAACTTTGCTAACAATATAAGGGCCACGCCACATAGGTTCAAATTTCCTAGCTCCTAGGACATCTTTATCTTGTTCATATAGAAGAACAAGATCACCTTCAGAGAAAACACGAGGCTTGACATGCTTGTCATATTGTGCCTTAACGCGTTTCTTTTGGGATTCTATAACTAATGTGGCACCCTGGCGAGTCTCGTCTAATCGCATCAAATACAACAGACGTTCCTCTTCAGCAGAGATGTTGGGTAAGAGATCTACAGCTAGCTTCAAAGAAGGTATTTCACATTCTATTGGTAGAATGTCTTCCATGCCATAGACTAATCGAAAGGGTGTAAATCCCATAGCAGATTTAACATATGTCCGATATGCCCACAATGCCGAAAATAACATCATGTGCCAGCTAGTTTTATGGATTCCTATCATCCGTCGAATCATATTTATAAGAACCTTATTGATGGCTTCGACCTGGCCATTGGCTTGTGGATAATAGGGTGTTGAGCTATCATGATGAAGGCCCAACTTCTTTGTAAGTTCAGACATCATATAATTCCTAAAATGACTACCGTAATCGGTAACGATAGCCTGAGGAACACCAAAACGAGTGATAACATGGTTGAAAAGGAATAACGCTGCAGTCTTCCCAGTATTATCAAATGTCGGCATCGCCTCCACCCACTTAGTAAAATAATCAAAAACTACAATAATATAACCATGCCCCCCGACCGAGTGAGGGTGACATGTCATGAAATCAATGCCCCATTTAGAAAAATGACCGACTGAGACTACAGGATGAAGGGGAGCAGGATGCGACCGAATCTTCTGATTATAGGTCTGGCAGGCATGCCACTTCTGAACAACAGTAATGCAGTCGTTGAATAAGGAAGGCCAAAAATATCCTACACGCAAGCTCTTCTGGGGAGTAGCATACCCAGACATATAACCACCACATACTCCTGAATGGTAGTCATTCAAAGCTTTCTCAGCTTCGTCAAAATTCAAACAACGCCGAAAGACAGAGTCAATGCCTCGACGATAAAGAGTATCGTCGAGGATAATGTACTGGCGAGCATGGTAACGTATACAACGTCGTTCATTACTGGACAAAGCAGGACAAAAAGTTTGAGTTTGGAGATATATAATGATATCTCTGTACCAAGTATCGTCAGTACTGATAAGGAAAAGTGACTCGTCAGGTAACGAATCGACTGCTACTTTTTCCGTGGCAGTGTGGGGAAAATCGCAAATTAACTCAGTGAAACTAGGGATTTCTTCGACATGGCGCGATCGAACTCCTGGAGAATGACAATCCACTTGGAGTACTTCCCCCCCAGCAATTGATGTGTCAATATATGCTGCATGGGGTTACACTGTGAAATCACTGTAGTTTTTCTGGAGAGAATATAATGACGAAAACGTTGAACCGGTTGAATAGCAGCCAGAGCCAGTTTCTCAACATGTTGGTACTTGATTTCCATTGATGATAGACTTCTACTCAAGTAATAGATAACATGTTCATCGTGGTTATCATCTTCTTGAACGAGGACCATGCCAATAGTATACTCAGAAGCAACCAAATAAAGAAAGTAATCTCGACTATAATCCAGAGGGAAAAGAAGAGGAGATTTCGTGAGGGACAATTTTAAAGCTTCAAAAGCATTGTTAGCAACCTTATCCCAGACAAACTCTGAACCTTTCTTTAAAAGATGGGTGAAACCTCGGGTAATCTCGGCGTAATTCGGGATGAAACGACGAAGAAAGTTTTCTTTCCCCTGCAAACTTTGTAACTGGCGAAGTGAAGAAGGAGGAGGGAGATTAAGAATCGCCTCAACCTTAATAGGATCTACCCGTATCCCCTGACATGAAACAATGAACCCGAGAAGACGACCGGACTCTACGCAAAAGACACACTTATGAGGGTTTAGACAAATGCGATAGAACCGATAAATGAACGAAAATTGCTCGGAGATGATTAGGGTGATCGACTCGGCGTAAAGAATGAGCTGGAAAATCGTCCAAATAAGGTTGAACGATATGCTTTATATCGTGAAACGCATAAGACATGGCACGTTGAAATGTAGCACCTGCGTTCTTAAGACCGAATGGAAGTTTTCTATAGGCGAAAGTACCCCAAGGACAAATAAAAGCAGTTTTATGTTGGTCCTCAGGAGCGATGTTAATTTGATTATAGCCGGAGAATCCATCCATGAGAGAAAAGATTTCACTGTCGGTATAGTCATCGACGATCTGGTCGACGAAAGGGGTTGGAAAGTTGTCCTTTGGATAGGCTTTGTTAATATCCTGATAATCAACACAAACACGTATACTACCACCTTTCTTATCGATCGGTACGGGGTTGGAAACCCATTCTTTCAGAGCCATGGGATAAATAAAACCGGCTTTGAGAAGTTTTTCAACTTCGAGTTTGATAACTGTCGCTTTACGTGGATGGACAGGACGGAGGTGCTGCCAGACTGGTCTAGGTCCGGGGTATGTCTTGATTTCATTCACAACAATAGTAGGGTCGATACCTGGCATCTCTTCGTAACTCTAGGCAAAGATATCACGAAATTCCTTGAACAAAGCAGTATAGGTGACAATTTCCTCTGGAGAACACGAATCTCCAATGTGAACATTTTCAACTATCCCAGGTTTAACTAAAATATCAATGGGTATCGTGGGTGAAATATTACTGAGGTTCCCTTCTGCAAACACATCATGTGTAGATCCAGGAACAGTCGATATGACAACAACGGTTGACGGATTCGGAATCCATTGGTAATTATTGTGAGTGTGTTTTTCCAGAAACAGTATGGAATGATGATGCCCATCGTCCCAAGGTGTATCGGCCATGACGGACATGATCATCTCGTCAGTGGGAAATATGACATGGAAATTATCGGGAGACAACTCCTCAAGAGAGGGTGTAGAAGGTATTTCCGATTGAATCGCATGATAAGAAAACTCAACCGGACTTAACAACATGACGTCGCCGAAACGAGTATGATCTCCTGGATCAGGGACGATCCAAGGGTCAAAAGATACCGGAAGCTCATGAGGAACAACATAGATCATATTAATAGAAGCAACAGACGGGCGTAGAATATCGGGTGGTGGTAGTATGGGAAAAGTGCCCATTAACGAAGAGTCTTTTAAAAGACCGACTCCAACATTCTCGTAACCCGGTGGGGTTTTAGCTATAAACGGCACGTTGTCGGTGCGAGTATCAGAATTAAAGAAGGCAAGTTGATCGACCATAACGATATTTCCTTGATGAGGAAAATGGACTACACGAAATAGTGTTGACACAACAGCTCGCATGGAATCTACCCAGCTATGGCCAAGAAGAATATTGTAATCTAAGGGAGCATCAAAAACTTCCACTTCAACTTGGACGGTCTTACCTTCGAGAGTAATGGGAAACAACGGAAGAACACCGTAAGGCTTAAAACCTGAGCCATTGAAGGCTTTCAAAGTAGTTTGGGATTCAGTTAATGGAGGAGAGCCAATGGATTTCCAACAAGTAAAAGACATTACACACGTAGAGGCACCCTCATCAACAACAGTTCGACAGATGCTCTTGTCGGAGACAATAACTTGTATCTGAAAAGCAAGTTGTGGGGGTAACCTTGGAACATGATCGTCCAAGTCAAAGACTATCAAATTCGTATCTGTAGGATCGATTCCACCTATACCTTTCAACAGATCCCTGCATTGCGTAGGACAAGACTGAAGGACTTCCAGGGCAGACATCGCTGAAGGTGTTTGGGCCAGATCTTCTACAATGCTATAGTTTTGGGCCGCACGAGCATGAGGATTGAATGTCGACTTTTTAACGACACCTTTCGGAGGTTGTAGGACTGTATCCAGACTCGGTCTTTCGAGATGAAGAGGACCGTTCATAGGTGGATTCGGTGGAGAGGGTTGTACCAAATCAGGAGGTAAATCATCAACCTTCTCCTTAGATGGAGAATAGTCTTTGGCTCTAGTTGCGATGGCAACGTCATTGTTCTTAGAATCACCGGTGGACATCAAAACATATGATGTCGTAGAAGTAGATGGTTGGTCATGAATGACCAAGGAGGCCTGTTGCTGAGACGGGAAGGGTTGGGACAAGACTGTCGGCGTAGAGGGTTTGGGCGTTCCTTGAAGAAACTTATTAACCTCGATGCGTCTAGGAAAATCCTTTGTGTAGTGATCATCACCACAGATAAGGCAAGGGTAACGGGGCTTGCACTTATCCCGGTCTTCAACAGGAGGGGTTTTAGTTTTCTCATTTTGATTATTATTTTTACTCTCCTTATTCTTGCCTCTCCCCTTCTTTGATTTATTTTTACCGGTCGGTGTAGATTGAACAACGTTCACTTCAGAAGTTTTACCGGCAGGAGGAGCAGGAGACGGAGCATTTTGAACATTAGAAGAATTGGATTTAGGGGTTGTACTTGAAACCGAATGTGAGTGGGTATGAGAAGTACCAATCACACCATCATAAAGAGTTCCCGTTTGCGAATAAATGAGATCAAGATATTGAGAACGACTTATAGCCTGCTCTTCCGTAACAACACTGCCCATAGCAATGTCTTTACCGATTTTGTTCACAAAAGACTTTGTAAACCATTCTGCCAGTAACTGATCGGGAAGCTCAAGTTTAATGAGACGTCGCCTCCTTCGCCACTCATGAATATGATCAGATATATGAGTGCTTGTACTTTGTTTGAAGGAAGTTAAAATATCCATCCCAGTATCGTAACAGATCGGTAACTGGTAGTGTGTGAGAAAAGACATAGCTAGGGTGTTGAAATCATAAAAGAAACCTCGTGGTAATTCAATATACCACTTCGCAGCAGAACCTGTGAGGGTTCATTGAAAAAGACGTAGATGAATGGAGTCATCCATCAACGAGTTGGACGAACACCATAAATGAAAAGTCATGACATGATTATTTGGGTCCTCTCCCACCTTGCCATCGAATTTCAGAATATCTGATGGAAGCTTAGCAGGGATAACATGCCATTGGGGAGAGTGACGAATAGGATCATTGAGTATCCTAGACAAGTCCGGAAAATCCAAGGTGGCAAGAAAAGACAACTGTCGGTTTACTTTCGGATACTGGTGGCTTTGGGGTGGAAGCCCTGTCGGCAGACCAGTAGGACCATAAGCGGACTGTCCATAGAGGGAAGGCCCTGGTTGATTCGGTGGTGGCTGAATAGGATAGTAACCCCAAGGATTGTGACCTTGAGTTTGAGTAGGGACCTAGGTTGAGTAGTCTGTCCCGAACCCCAAATAGGATTGGTTACCCCGGGATAAGGTTGGCCAACGTTAGGGGTAGGTTGCTGTCCCCCAGCATTTTGAGGAAATTTTTGTAGAAGTTGATTCCAATACTGGGCCAATGCAGGAGGAATATTTTGTCCAAAAGGCGAGGTTTCCCCCTACTGTAGGTATATCTCCCCCCGGAAGTTGTGTGCCAACCGTAGGTTGTGTAGTAACTGTGTTTTTTCTGGGAAAAGGAAAAGGAACTGTACCACCCTGTCCACCAACAGGAATCTGCGTGTTGGGTGCAACAGTTGGAATAAATCCACTAGGATTAGGATTACCAGAAGGAAAAGGTGGGAGTGTTGGAATAAAACGAGGAACCTCATACCCAGGAAAAGGAGGACCACCTGGAGAACCGGCTGGGGTTTGCGGAGGTGTTGGATTGGCATCATTCGAAAACGCATTCAGCGCGTGGTAACCAGGTGGTAAGGTCGTGATGACATCAGGTATTCGCTGGGTATTAATAGGAGCAAGAGTAGTTGCAGGAATTCCGGTTTGGACTCTCGTAGTATTCGCAAGATGGGCCATCTTGGGAGGAAGAACAAAACGATAAGTGGTAGTCTCAGGTGTAGTCTCTGTCTCAAGAGACACAGGAGGGTTTATTTCGTAAACAGGGGGTGACTCTGTACCAAAAAGAACTCGACGGAAATTACCGGACCAAAAAGGATCTTGGCCTACTACACCGTGAGAAGGCCCAACAGTTGATTCAGAAGAAGTAACAACAGTTTCTTCAAAAGGATTTACTCGTCCAATAGGTCGTTCACCACGAGGAACGCGATAGTTCTCTATAGTGTTAGTAACTCGAAATTCTTCTAGAGAATTAGTTCGTTCAACTTGTGGAAGTGGTGTGGTGACAACTGGAACGTCACCGCCTTCCCCTTGTGGTGAAGTAACCACAAGGACTTCAGTATGATGGGGTGAACCCTCAGGTGTACCAGTAGGTTGAGGATCGTCCAGACGCTTTGGAGATAATCCTTTCATTCTACGAGAACGCCGCGGGGGAGCAATTGTAAACAAGTGACAAGTTCCGCGAGAAAATTCCTAAGGTCAACTTCGAGAAATAAACAACACTCACTAGTAAACAAAACCTGGGAAGCAATCACCAAGCAAAAAATACCTTCGAATTTCGAGGCCACTAGTTGGTGATGAAATCCAACGTCGCAACAACAAGACGAGAAGGGGTGGGGCTAAGGTGGAAAGGTTACGTTGACGACCTGCTTAACAGACTTACTCCCTGGTGCAATATCCCACACATAATCATGGGTATACCCTCCAAGGAGTCCGAGTGAGTTTGGTCAACGTCGATTCCAGGTACCGTGAAGACTTTCCCTCCACAGTCACCTTGGGTAAGAACCTAGAGAGATAAGCCACTAAGGTCACCACAAACAATAGTACATCATGGGGGAACAATCGTCAGTCTGACCCACACGCAAGGGCAGGGTATCTAGCCCGAAACCAACTCAAAGGCTTCCACTCATAATTGTGGGTATACCTCGGAGTGATCCCCGTAATACATGCAATCTCTACACCAATGTCAACAAAGCAGGGTTAGTAACTCTGCCAACACCAATGCGACCTAGTGCTTGACCCTTGTGTTAGAAAGGCGTCCCAGGACAATGTGTTGCAAATGGAATTTAACACTCCCTAACTCAAGATTCTATTGTGTGTTTTCGAGATTTTGGAGAGTGTGTCTCTCTTGCTACTCCAAAGCACTAGCCTAGCTAAATGTTGGTGTAAAATAGCCCTAGAAAAAATTTACTAGATTAATTTTAAGATTACGCAATGTTTTTTAAGAGCTGTTGATTACTCAAAGGTAATGGAAGTGAAACTCATGATGTGTGACTCTGACCCAAATAGTGCAAGGATGATAATGAAATATGACTCTTTTCATTCCATGAATCCTAGCTATGGGAGAGAGAGAAAAGTTTTCCAAATCAACTCAAATACTACAATGCAATAGACAATTTCCTTTCAGATGTCAACGCAAACAATCATTTATCAATGAACAATATCTAAATGTCTTTTTCAAATACTTCAATAACTCTAAAATTTGATTTTTTAATGTTTTCAAAATGAAAAAAACAAAATCTTGAAAGAAAACCTGTTGTTCACTTTCCAAGAAGAACTCTAATTAATGAGAAAAGAAAATCAAATCAAACAATAACAACCCAATCAATTCTTTCAATGAAAGTAAAAACAAAAGCAAACCAATGAGTCTTCCCAATGCAAATGAAAAATGTTCTTTTGAACCACCAAGCAAAAGAGAAAACACCAAGCACTTGACTCTCTACCAATCACTGGTCCTCAGCCAATCAGACACACTCAACTCCATAAGTCAGAGAGAAAGAAAATGCCAAACAGAGCCAAGAAACGAAAGTCAAGCTACCAAGGGCAAGAAAGACCTAGAAACCCTAAATCTGTTCCAGCAAGCAAACTAAGGCAAGAGATATATAACTCAGTGATCCAATAAGCCAAAAATATGCAATTCAACTGTTCTGAGCAATTGAAAAGTCAAAAATCAATTTCAAAAATTTTCCAAAATCTTGCTCGTAGGCAAGCAGTGTCACACAGTGCGAGAAGATAGGATTCCCATAGGCCACTTTGAAGCAAGGTGCGAGGTGTTCGCACTGGACCCTATTTGCAGGGTGCGAACTTGGCTGGTTCTCGCAGGCTGTCAATGAACACAGTGCGAGAACTCCTGAAGATAATGAAAATGCAAGAAAATGCAAGAAAAATTCAAACTGACTTATAGACCCAGAAGGTCTCTCAGGATATCCTGAGGACTCAGACACTGACAAAATAGGAGAAAAATACAAATAGAGAAAATGGCCACAGAAAACTCAAAAACCATAAAGAAAAAGGGAATAATTCCCCAGTGGAGTCGCCAATTTTGTTTCAAGATTAATCCGTAAGTGCGGACACAAACCGATCTCCCTAGATCCACCTGGATCTAGAACAAAACAGGACAGAATAATACACTTTCCCTAGATCTATCCTATTGAATGAACTAAGAGATAAGGATTATGGACATACCTTATGAACGCTTTCCTTAGGTCTCTGTTGTTCCAAGCTTTTCTCCAATGCTCTTGCATCGTTCAAATCACAACAGTGCAAACCAATCGAAATAAAGGCAGATCAATATATTCAATAGCTAGTCTATACATATTATCAAGGAGTTATGTAATAAAGTGACATCATCTTTATGGGAAAGGGACATATTACTGTATTGAATTAATTGAAAGTGAAACTTACAACCTGAGCCTTGATGTCGTAGGTCTCCTTTCGATGGCTCCTAGCTCTGACACACACACTTTCTCATGCATGAAGAAAATCAACCACTTTTGATGACTTTGTTGTTGTCTCTAGCTGCTGTAGTATCAGTCCTCCATACAGTCTTGCACCAATTCTCCAATCAATCTCTTTCTAGCTTGTTGTTTGCCTCTTCTTGCTCTTAACCCTTTCCATGAGAAATCTCCTTAATATATAGGAGAAGATAGATTAGTTACTTGGATAGGAAATGATCCCAAGATATCAGGAAAACCAGTACTTAGATAACCATTCGCTAGCCAACTCATTCTTCTTGAAGATTCCCTTATAGAAGGCTCGAGAACTTCATCTTTTTCCTTTTTAAGAAGATGTTCACACCCTGGCAATTAGGTACAGTGCGAACCCCTCGCACTCCAGCTTAAAGCAGCCTGCAAGAATAAGGCATTCTCGTAGGCAAGTATATAGGTAGCCTGTGAACCTCTTAAAAGCATGATTTCTGGAAGCAGACAAATGTAACTTTTCTCAGGAAAGTGTTCTTAATGAAGAGCTTGATTTTCCATTATCATAACATTATCATGATGACCAAAATTGTGGATAACACTAGGCATAGCTACCATTTTGGTAACCTCATGAGTTACTTTTCCTTGATTCAAAGCTTAAAGCTCTGTGAGTTGGGAAGTTGTTCCCTTCAGAGAAGTAGTCTAGGAGACTCTGAACTTGCACCTATTCCCTTAACCAAAAACCCGACTAAGAGAGGGGATTATAGCCCAGAAGTTATATGAATATCCATGTGACCTGGGTCTAGGAACCTTGGAGCTTGAGGCTTTGAGATGTCAAATTGCACAATAATCAAGTTGAACCTCACAATTTCTATGAATCATCAATCTATGAACGAAGATCGAGGGTGGGGAATCAATGCGAAGCACAACGGTGAAAATAGTGGACGCTCTAGTTTCTGGCCAGCAATTCACCCTTTTTATTGATCTCGATAGGATGGAAGATCAACGATCATGGTTAGACTAGAATCAAGTGAACACTTTAAAGATTGCGGAGGTCGAACTCTCTGGTAAAGAGTACACATGTTGGGGCCCCGCAATTTCTGTGAACCATCAATCATTTTTGACCTTCGATATAAGTGTGATGCGATCACTGAGATGCAAGGAGTGTGTGGGATGGAGAAATCTTCAAAGAGATCAAGATTAGAAACAACATCATTTTTAGGAGTGAAAACAAAATCCAGGAGATGCACCTATAGGAGGAGCAAAGGTCGAATCCTTTGAGCACTTAGAAAATATTCTAAGTCAGAGTGGAGCAATAGTGGCCATTGGATCACAACACTAAGGATAGACAACCATCTAGTATAAGTAAGGTGCATGAACCTTAGCATTTGGCACATGGAGGAGAAGGTAACTTACCAAAGTTCTGAAGTCCCGAAGTAATTTGAGGCCATCCATCCCTAGGAGGTGAATCTAGACTGCCAGGTCTAGAGGAATACGTGGCGATGGATCGTAGACTCCATAGGAATATGTTCGAGGGTTTTCAGTTGAAAGTTGAGATTCCCGAACCCTGAAGACCCGAAGTGAATATGGACCGCCAGATCGAAAGGGACACGTGGCGATAGATCATCAACTCCAGGGAAATCTATGCAAGATTTTTCAGTTGCGATATGAGACTCCCGAAGTCCAGAGAGCTGGAGAGCCGAAGTAAATCTCAATCATCAAATCACCCGAAGTAGGATCCTTACCGTTGATCACCAGGACATACGTGTCAACATATCAACAACTTCAGGAAATTTGTTCGAGAGTTTTTAGTTGATATTTGGGACTCCTGAAGCGTGAAGAGCTCGAGAGTCAAAGAAAATATTAGTCGTCAGATCATCCAAAGTAAATCTCCAATGTTGGATCGTCCAAAGTGAATCTAGACCATCTGATCCAGAAGGGACGTGGCATGAATCTATGGATTCTGGATAAAGTATAGAAGTAATTCATAACCGTCAGACTAAGAAGGGATGTGACGTGAATCTGTGGACTCCGGATAAAGTCTCAAAATAATTCATAGCCTTGATATTAAGAAGGGTCGTGGTATGAATCTGTGGACTCCATATAAAGTCTCAAAGTAATTCATAGCCATCAGATTAAGAAGGGATGTGGCATGAATCTGTGGAATCTAGGTAAAGTCCCGAAGAAATTCATAGTCGTCAGATCTAGATGAGACGTGGCATAAATCTGTGAACTCCGAGTAAAGAACCAAAGAAATCCTCAATCATCAGATCCAAAGGATATGTGGAACAAATCTGTGGACTATGGGTAAAGACCCCAAGTAATCCTTGATCATCAGATCAAGTGGACACGCTTCAGTGGATGATAGACTTCAGATAAAATCCATTTGGAAAAAGGGTTAAGTTTGAGATTTGAGATCTCAGAGGTTCGGAGACCCGAAGGAGATATCGACTGTTGATCGAGAAGAGGGCCACAAGGCCATTGATCTAGTTGAATGTTCAAACACCCGAGGTAGAAGTAGGGCCATTGATTTAGGAGGACAGGTGTTCGAAGATCGTCAACTCCAGAATATTGATGTACAGAGGTAAGAAGGCTTTGATATTTGAAAAGTCATGAAGGAGATCACATCCATTGATTTAGGAGGGGCAGATCTGGTCCTTGGATTTAAAAAGAGTATATCTGAACCATCATTTCATATGGTACCGTCAATATCGGGAGATCGACAGTACCATAGCATTGCAGGGATTGGAGGTGTGCGAACTTTATAAAGTTGAGTGCGGGCTACAATCCAAAGCCTGGTTTTGGAGAAAGGACACATGGAGGCTCGAGGAGAATTGCAGGGAAAAAAGTAGTTTGGTTTCAAACCGCCTTTGGTTGCACCCGCAATTGTGTTTTTACGTGAGGTCATCACCCAAGGTCACATCCGAGGAGGGCCCAAGAGAAAAGAGGCTAAAGCCAACTTCAAGACTTTGTTTAAGCATGAAGGAGAGGGTTGCGGGTATCATAAGACTTGCACCAGAAGCTAGAAGGGTCTGTGTTTGATTAAGAGGTGAGACTATCAAGGAATCTAAGTCTTATTTGAATAATAGAATCAAAGAACCTTGACCGGAGGGTCGAGATGAGTCTCAGACTTCCCAAATTAGGAATTGTAGAGGGAAAGGATCTATTCCTCTAAGGAGGACAATTTTTTTTTTTTCGCCCCATCATGGGTGTGTTACAAATTGGTATCAGAGCATAGTTACAACACTTGGCCTACTTAGTCTCATGGACGAGACGCTTAAAAAATGTATTTGGAGTAATTTTAAAAGAGTGACACACTACCTTACCTCTTTCTTAAAAATTCTGGTTAAAAATGTTATTAAAGAAAAGAATGAAACTTTCTACTGTGCGTGTGCATTTAAGAAATTGAACCTTGTATTGTTAATGAACTAATAGACTGTTAGCTAAAAATAAGTGTTTTTGGTCAACACTCGAGCAGTCAGTAAATAAGGGGAAAACTTCAAAGACTAAAGGATGGTGACATGTCATGAAGTGGGGGATGGCTCCCACAATAGAGACAAATTATCTGACGAAATGAGAGCGATGGAACCCCCCTCAGATCTGGCTAAAACTGTAAGGAGCCTTAGGGCCCAATTACAGAGTTGCAAGGATGACAACGAGAGATTGATAAAGGAGCAAGAAAAACAAACAGAAATTAACAAAGTCTTGTTGCAGACCTTGTCCTACGTATAGAGGCAACTACAACATGAACCCGTAACAAGACATGTGGACTGACAACATAAGGATAGAACTCAAAGTCCACATGAGATCGGAAAACATGAATTCATAAGTGACCACACTGGGAGAAGTGCCTGGAAGAAGGCCCAACCTGGAGGTAGAGGACACTCATCGATAGAGTCCTCTAGAAAGGAAGCTGGCAAATCCGAAGGATCTTCTAGTAGCAGAGCTAGTTCGAATTCTCAAAGGAAAGAAAAGAAGCAGAAGAGTTCCAAAAATCATGATCCTGAAGAATTAAAGAAATCCAAACCACCCTCTTTTGATGGATAGATTAGGAAGCGAGAAGAGGTTGAAGTTTGGCTTCTTGGTTTAAAGAAGTACTTCAAAGTCCATGGCTACTCTGAAAACTTGAAGGCTTGAATGACCATGTTTAACCTGAATGGAAAGGATTCCATTTGGTGAGAAGACCTTAGGAATGTGAAATGAGTCCATGAGAAGGACTTGTCATGGAAACAGTTTGATAAATACTTCAGGAATCAATATCTGTCAGATAAATACATGGATGGGAAAACTAAGGAATTCTATGAACTCAAGTTGGGCAGCTCAACATAGGTGAATTTGTCAATAACTTCCTTGAACTACTGAGGTATGTACCCTACATAAGAGATGAAAAAGTAAAAATGTAGTGGTTCATTAGTGGGTTACCTTAGACCTACCAGGACAGGATTGAGTTTGACGAACCAAATACCTTAGAAGAAACTATCCAGAAGGCGAGGTATTGTTATGAACAGTTTGGGAGTAAGACAAGATCTCACGAGGACTGGAAGAAGAGGAGTAGTATGGGATTCCAGAAGAAGGGGTTTAAATCCTCAATATTTAAGAACTATGGAAAATATTCTAGAAGGATTCTTCCTACTAGAAGTGTATATCAGAAAAATGTCCCCTCTCAAAGTGGAAATAAACCTTTTAAGACAGTCCCAGAAAAGACCGATAACCTAAAGAAGGAACCCTTAAAATGTTGGGGTTGTGGAGAAGATAATCGATTGAGGGACTGCCCACACAACCTACAAAATACTAAGAGAATCTACAATATCCAAGAAGCTACCACCATCAATTATGTGGCTAGGAGCATGCCAAGAATCTATGCAGCCTTGGACAATAATGAAGCCAAATACCAAGCTTCGGTAGTGGAGTTGGAAGGTACGATCGCCAACCATCTAGTTTCTATTTTAATTGACCCAGGTTCTAGTTTAAGTTATGTGGCCCCTCAGACCATTGATAAGCGTAAAATGAAACCAATTAGACATGTTAAACCATGGTTGGTGCGATTATCCAATAGGACCAAAAGAAAGGTGGCAGAGGTCATACCAGCCCATGAATTCATCATGGGTGGATTGCCCACCCAAGCAACCCTTAACATACTTCCCCTGGGATCTTATAAATTGTTGATTGGTATGGATTGGTTAGATGCTTATAAAACTAAATTGGGTTTTTATCATAAAACTTTAGAATGTTTAAATGAAGAACAAATAAGGACAACGCTCCAAGGGATTCATAATTTTGTCTCAGTGAGACAAATATTAGCCCTTCAAATGAAAAAGTATTGCAGAAAGGGTTGTTCCTTATATTCCATACAGGTACTAGAATCTGTTGAGAATGATAGACCAAACCTAGAGGACCACCCCATATTAAGAGAATATAAGGATGTGTTCCTAGAAGAGGTACCAGGTCTACCTCCAAGAAGGGATATCGACTATTTGATAGAACTTACACTAGGAGCGGTACCATCATCTAGAATGCCATATAAAATGAGCATGCCAGAGCTGGTTGAGCTCAAGCTACAATTAAAGGAGATGATGGGAAAATGCTACATCTGACCCAGTGTATCTTCGTGGGGAGCACTCGTCTTGTTTCTGAAAAGGGAAGATGGCACACTTCGACTGTGCATAGATTACAGACAACTGAATAAGACAAACATAAAGAACAAGTACCCCTTACCAAGAATCGATCACCTGTTCGACCAATTGGAAGGTGCTTCCATTTTATTGAAGATCTAATTAAGGTTTGGATAACACCAAGTCTGGATTAATGATGAATACATCCAAAAAACATCCTTCGGGATGAGGTATGGTCACTATGAATTCATGGTGGTTCCATTTGGGCTAACTAATTTCCCCACCACTTTTATGTGCTTGATGAATAATTTACTTTGCAAATTCCTGGACAAATTTGTATTGGTTTATGTGGGCTACATAATTTGAGTTATGTGGCCCCTCAGACCGTTGATAAGTGTAAAATGCAACCAATTAGACATGTTAAACCATGGTTGGTGCGATTATCCATTAGGACCAAAAGAAAGGTGGCAGAGGTCATACCATCCTATGAATTCATCATGGGTGGATTGACCACCCAAGTGACCCTTAACATACTTCCCCTAGGATCTTATAAATTATTGATTAGTATGGATTGGTTGGATGCTTATAAAACTAAATTGGGTTTTTATCATAAAACGTTAGAATATGTAAATGAAGAAGGGAGAAGGACAAACCTCCAAGGGATTCAGAAGTCTGTCTCAGTGAGACAAATATCATCCCTTCAAATGAAAAAGTATTGCAGAAAGGGGTGTTCCTTATATGCCATACAGGTACTGGATTATGTTGACAATGATAGACCAAACCTAGAGGACCACCCCATATTAAGAGAATATAAGGATGTGTTCCCAGAATAGGTACCAGATCTACCTCCAAGAAGGGATATCGACTATTCGATAGAACTTACACCAGGAGCGGTACCATCATCTAGGACGCCATAGAAAATGAGCATGCCAGAGTTGGTTGAGCTCAAGCTACAACTAAAGAAGACGATGGGAAAATGCTACATCTAACCTAGTGAATCTTCATGGGGAGCGCCTGTCTTGTTTGTGAAAGGGAAACATGGCACACTCCAACTGTGCATAGATTACAGACAACTGAATAAGACAAACATAAAGAACAAGTACCCCTTACCAAGAATCGATCACCTGTTCGACCAATTGTAATGTTCTTCCATTTTATCGAATATCTAATTAAGGTCTGGATACCACCAAGTCTGGATTAAGGATGAATACATCCACAAAACAACCTTCAGGACGAGCTATGGTCACTATGAATTCATGGTGGTTCCATTTGGGTTAACCAATTTCCCCACCACTTTTATGTGCTTGATGAATAATTTAATCTGCAAATTCCTGGACAAATTTGTATTGGTTTTCATTAATTATATCCTAGTATAGTACAAGAACAGGGAGGACCACGAAGAACATCTTAGACTCGTACTTCAAGTACTAAGAGAGAATCAGCTCTATGCTAATTTTAGCAAGTGTGATTTCTTTCAGAAGCAAGTCCATTACTTAGGCCATGTCATATCTAAGGAAGGGGTGGCAATAGACCCCGACAAGTTAAAATCTATAATGGAATGGCCTACCCTGAAAGATGTATCTGATATTAGATCCTTCATGGGCTTAGTAGGATACTATATAAGGTTCATAAAAGGGTTTTGCAAGATTGGTTGTCCAATCAATACCCTTCAGAAAAAGGGGATTAAATTCATTTGGACATCAAAATGTGAAGAAAGATTTCAGGAACTGAAATACCTCCTGACCCATGCACCCATGATAAAGATTGCAGACCCAGATAATGATTTCCTCATGTGTACAGATGCCTGCAAGGAAGGACTTAAAGGATTCCTTATGAAAGAGGGACATGTAATTTTCTACGCATCCAGGAAATTAAATGAGCATGATATCAATTATGTGACCCATGACCTAGAGTTGGCTTCCATACTACATGCTTTAAAAATGTGGATGCACTACCTCTTGGGTAGGAGATTTGTGCTTATGAAAAACCATTGTGGATTGAGATACTTGTTTGATCAACCAAAACTCAATGCCAGGCAAGCTAGGTTGATGGATCTCCTTAGTCAATTTGATTTCAAAATCAAACACATCAAAGGAAAGGAAAATAGGGTGGTCGATGCCCTTAGAAGAAGTATTAAAATGATTCATCTGCCAGTGGTAAGCACCTGTGAAACGGATGTCAGGGAAAGAGTCAAGAATGCATAAGAAAAATATGCATTCTTCAAGGCTGTGACCTCATACCTAAGTTAAGATCCTACAGGGATAAAATATGAAGGCTACCAGATGTTTGAAGAAGACCTACTGACTTACAGAAACATATTGTATATTCCAAACTGTGACGACTTGAAGAGGTTCATAATGGATGAACTACATAAGAGACCATATATTGGTCACCCAGAATATCAGAAGATGATCACGGCCACTAGGAAACAATTCTATTGGCTTGGATTGAAGAAAGACATAGCTAACTATTTAGCTAAATGCGTAGAATGCCAACAAGTTAAGGCAGAACGCCGACATCTAGCAGGATTGTTATAGCCCCTATCGATCCCAAAATGGAAATGGGAAACCAACTCCATGGAATTCATCACCGAATTACCAAAGTTGACCAAGAAAAATGATACCATCACGGTTGTGGTGGACAAACTGAGTAAGTCTTCTCATTTCGTTCCTGTCAAATCAACTTGCAAGGTCATAGATATTGCCAACATATTCATGAAGGAGATATTTAGACTGCATGGCATGCCCAAGGAAATTGTATCTGACCGAGATACGAAATTCACTTCAATATTTTGGAAATCCCTAATGGCTAGTTTAGAGACAAAATTGTTGTTCATCACGACTTATCACCCTCAAACTGATGGAAAAATAGAAAGAGTGAAACAAATAGTAGAATACATGCTAAGGATGCATATAATGTATCACCCTACGAAGCAAGAAGACTACCTACCATTGGTAGAGTTTGCCTACAACAACAGTTATCAAGAATACTTGAAGATGAGCCCTTTTGAAGCCCTCTATGGTAGACAATGCAATATTCCAATCAGTTGGAGTAACCCAGTGGATAGAATTACAATCGAACCCGACATACTGAAATAAATGGAACAATGAGTGGTTCAGATAAGACAAAATCTGAAGATTGCTCGGGATAGATAGAAAAGTTACGTCGATGAAGCTACGTGGGAAATAGAGGATGCCATGAGATAGGAGTATCCAATTTTGTTTACTCCTATACATACATGTCATGTTTACATATAGAACATTGAAGATGATGTTCCTTTAAGGGGAAGGGAATTGTAACACCATGTTTCCCCCAGTCTGTAAATATAACTATATTGGCCAAGGAACTATGGCAAACCTAAAAGTGTGAATGTTTGATTTAATGGACCTTTGTACAAAAGGTCGATGAATGTAAATTATGTTATTTTAATAGAAAATGGTTACGTGTTGCATGACTGTTGAAAGAGGGGATGTGGTAAATGAAAACCACGAAGGATATGAAAGGTAGTGGAGGGGACCCAGAATGGTTGCGTTAACCTCCAACGAACCAGTACCATGCTGGAATTAATTTCTTAGATCAGAACAACCCTCTGACCCAAGAATGAATTACAGTCGGGATGGTAGGTGGGAAGAACTCCTCAAGATTTAGTGAGGGGATGGGGTATACCGCCCATCCGTAAGGCTTCCAGACCTGACCATGTAATGGGAATTTGAGCCGCACACAACCTTGCTGAGGATGGAAAGAAAGTAAGTGTGGTGGGTAGAGGAAGACCTGCAGGGAAAAATGCAAAGACAAGAGTGGAAACTCTTGGGTCTGAGGAAGGACTGAAAGAGGAACAATGAGTTATGATCACAGAAAATACATATTGAACCAGGAGAAGGAGAGTAACATCCATCCTTATTTCTATATTGGGAGAAGGAGAATAACCTTTGTCCCTAACTTCCATTGAGCTAGAAGTAAGAGATTGAATCTCAAAGCATTGTGGCTTAAGCTCAGGGGTGGCCAGTGAGAAATCCATTGGGAGTGACTGAGCCTATGGTTGGGTGGAAACGAGCACCCCTTTCAGTAGTCACATCACACTCTATGGTTCTGATAAGTTTTTTCTTTCCTTATGATTTGAATTATAAATAATGGATGCATGCAAGTATTTTCATGTCTATAAAGGGTTTTCTCTGTATTAAATGATTAATTTATGAGTATGCATTCATTCCCTTGAGAACCTATATTTATTCTTGACTTTCCATACGCCCTAGTTTTATCACTCGAAGGCCTTTCCCCAAGAATTTACATCACCGTTCTGGAGTTGGAGCAAGCCTCTAGGCATAGATCTCATTTTGATAACCTCACAAGTTACTTTTACTCGATTCAAAGCTTAAATATCTGTGAGTTGGGAAGGTGTTCCCTTCAGACTAATAGTCTAGGAGACTGTGAACTTATGTCTATTCCCTTAACACAAAACCAAACTAAGAGCAGGGATTATAGCCCAGGAGTTATATGAAGATCCACGTGACCTGGGTCTAGGAACCTTGGAGCTCGAGGCTCCAAGATGTCAAATAGCACAATAATCAAGTTGAACCCCGCAATTGCTATGAACCGTCGATTAATGAATGAAGATAGAGGGTGGGGAATCACTGCAGAGCACGAAGGTGAAAATAGAGGACACACTAGTTCACGACCCATAATTCACCCTTGTCATTGATATCAACGGGCTGGAAGATCAATGATCCTGGTTTGAGTAGAATTGAACGATAACTTTCTAGATTGTGGAGGTCGAACTCTCACATAAAGAGTACGCATATTGGGGCCTTGCAATTTATGTGAATCGTTGATCATCATTGACCTTTGATCTAATTTTGACACGATCCCTGAGACACAAGGAGCATGTGGGTTGGATAAATCTTCAAGCATATCAAGCTAAAAAAAGATAGCGTTTTCAAGAGTGCACACAAAATTCAGGAGACGGGCCCATAGGAGGAGCAAAGGTCGAATCCTTTGAGCACTTAGAAAATATTCTAAGTCGGAGGAAGTCAAAATCTCAGGAGGAGGAGTGACAGTGGCCATTGGATCACAGTTCCAAGGATTGACATTCATATGATCTAAGAAAGGTGCATGAACCTTAGCACTTGGCACATGCAAGAGAAGGGAACTTACCAAAGTTCCAAAATCCTAAAGTAATTTGAGGTCATCCATCACCAGAAGGTGAATCTGGACTGCCAGATCAAGAGGGATACGTGGCAACAGATCACAGACTCCATAGGAATATGTTCGAGGGTTTTCAATTGAAATTTGTGATTCCCAAACCTCGAAGACCCGAAATAAATATGGACCGCCAGATCCAGAGGGACACATGGTGATAGATCGTGGACTCTAGGGAAATCTATGCAATATTTTTCAGTTGAGATCTGAGACTCCCGAAGTCCAGAGAGACAAACTAAATCTTAGTCGTCATATCACCCGAAGTAGGATCCTGACCATTGATTGCCAGGATACGTGTCATAATATTAGTAGCTTCAGGAAATCTATTCGAGAGTTTTCAGTTGAGATTTGAGACTCCCGAAGCGTGAAGAGCCGGAGAGTCGAAGAAAATCTCAATCGTCATATCATCCGAAGTAAATCTCCAACACTGGATCGTCTGAAGTGAATCTAGACCATCTAATACAGAAGGGATGTGGCATGAATCTATTGACTCCAGATAAAGTCCAAAATTAATTCATATGCATCGGATTAAGAAGGGGCGTGGCGTGAATTTGTGGAATTTGGATAAAGTTCTGAAGTAATTCATAGCCATTATATTAAGAAGGGATGTGGCATGAATCTGTGGACTCTGGATAAGGTCCTGAAGTAATTCATAGCCGTCATATTAATAATGGATATGGTGTGAATCTGTGGACTCCGGGTAAAGTCCTGAAGTAATTCATAGTCATCAGATCTAGAGGATACGTGGCATAAATCTGTGAACTTCGAGTAAAGACCAGAAGCAATCCTCGATCGTTAGATCCAAAGGATAGGTGGCACAAATATGTGGATTCCAAATAAATACCCAAAGTAATCCTTGATCATTAGATCAAGTGGACACGCATACGTGGATTATAGCCTTCAGATAAAAACCATTGGGAAAAGGGTGAAGTTTGAAATTTGAGATATCATAAGTTTGGAGACCCAAGGGAGATATCAACCACTGATCGAGAAGAGGGAAACATGACCGATGATCTAGTTGAAAGTTCAAACACCTGAAGATGAAGCAAGGTCATTGATTTAGGAGGACAGGTGTCCATAGATTGTCAACTCTGTAAGATTGATGTATGAAGGAAAGCAGGGTTTGATATTTGAAAAGTCCAAAGTCTGGAATCATGAAGGAGATCACATCCATTGATTTAGGAGGGGAAGATCTAGTCCGTGGATTTGAAAAGGGTAGATATGAACTGTTAGTTCAGACAGTACCGTCAATATCGTGAGATCGATGGTCCCATAGCATTGTTGGGATTGGAGGTGTGCGAAATGAAAAAGTTGAAGGCGGGCCGCAATCCAATACCAGGTTTTGGAGAAAGGACACATGGAGGCTCGAAGAGAATTGCAGGCCGAAAAGTAGTTTAGTTTCAAATTGTCTTTGGTTGCACCTGCAATTGTGTGTTTGAGTGTGTTCATCGCCCAAGGTCACATCCGAGGAGGGCCAAAGAGAAAATATTCTAATGCCAACTTCAATACTTCACTGAAGCACGAAGGAGAAGGTCACGGGAATCATAATACCTCCACCAGAAGTTGGAAGGTCGTGTGTTTGATTAAGAGGTGAGACTATCAAGATCTCTAAGTCTTGTTTGAATTAGAGAATCAGAGAGCCTTGACCAAAGGGTCGGAATGAGTCCCGTACTTCCCAAATTAGGAATCATAGAGGGAAAGGATATGTTCCTGTAAGAAGGACAATTGTTTTTTTATTTTCACCCCATCATGGGTGTGTTACACATCTACACATATCACTAGGATTGATCCTCAATAAAATAAATTCTAATTTTTTGGAGGTATGCTCCTCTACACATAACACTAGGCTTGATCCTAAATAAACTATTTCTCTTGTAAATGGTAATTTGTTGGAGGTATGCTTCTCCACTTCCAAAGTTTGATGTAATATCCTCATTATTATTCAAACATTTTTTATTTCCATACTCTAGTTTGACATACCAGGAGGCCAACTCATTTTATAACTAAATAATTTATTATGTTGTGTACAATATGTAACATAATTTAGTTTTTTTATTCTCGATGGATATAATACATGAACTCAACAAGGATAAACAAACATCTAACTCCAATTAAAAAAATTCTTAAGTGAAATACCTCCATATTGCCATTGATACATTACAAAAAGTAATGCATGTCTTGATGTAGTTGAAAGGGACATCATTGGATGCTCTACAACTATTCTCTTAGAGTACAATATTACCTTCCCCATATAACATACTCAATATGCTAGGGACCTAACCTCCCTAACCCCTCATGTAGGTAGAATAATATAATTCTGTGTAATAAAGGCCAATATTAATAAGGCCTAGCATTAAGGAAGAATAAGTCAAATGTAAGAAGAGGATATGAGAAATCTTGTCTTGGATATTATTGTAATAGAGTTTTTTTATGTTAGAGGTTTCCCCATCGAATAGGCAAGTGAACATTGTTATCATTAATCAAGGTGCTTTTTCTCATGTTATTCTGGTACTATTATGGTATTATTCTGATTATATTATTGTTTCTTTGTCATTTCTATGCTAAAAACTCTTTGTTCTGTATACTATTATATGTCTGGAATACTACAAGTGGTATCAGAGCACCTTCCTCAGTAGAAAATTGTGGGTTAGATTTTTTTAGGGTAGAGACATTCTGGCATCTTAAAGCTACAAAGATATGTGATTACATGCATAAACCCAAAGTCAAGGAGTCATACATGCAGGAAATACAAGAGTTACTTAAGCACGCATCTTTTGGACACCCTTGTAACCACTGTTGGTACCCCTTCGAGTGGTAGTGCATCAGACAACACTTGTATACAGATGGGCCTAGATTTACTGAAGCCCTCCATAGATAAATAGATCTTTCTCCTAACTGCTATATTTCCACCAAGAAAAACACTCTGGAAGATACTCTCTAGTACCTGGGTACTTGGGTAGTATGGCTAAGGGCACCTTCTAGCCTCCTTAGTTGGTGCCCTGAGATATTGGGCCGAATACTACTATTGGACCCCACACATATATCAGAGAGTTATAGCATAGGGAAAAACATTTTCTGTAGAAACCCTAAATATCGTACCCCTAAGAACGGAAACAAAAACAAAACAGATAAGATCTATTGTTGTGCAACTACACCTTCTACATTCTGGTTGTGAAATTACTACACATTTCTTCTTGTTAAGAATTTGGGAATTTTCTCACTGCAATATTATTCAGGCCGGAGTATAACTCCACAACACACTTATTTTGGACCTATCCCACTGGGTTCCTCTCTTCACCCAAATTCCAATGATACCTATCATTTTTAACACAATTTTTTTATGTGGACCCAAGAACTCAATTCCTTGATTGTTGACAACTGCTAGAACCAGGAAGACATCAAGAATATCAATTCCAATCTTATCTCAATCAATTCATATATTGAAATAATCAAGGAACAATGTTCATACATCAAAGACCTCAATGAACACCTCATGGGTCGTTCCCAGAACCCTTCCATTTTTGAACAACCATCTTATCAAGATGACCATGACTCTTCCCATTACCAAGGTCCTAATACTAAAAACTTTTCTCGAGACCACTGCCCTCCGAGAATTGAGGTGAAAAAATTTGATGGATCGGATCCCATAGGCTAGGTCACCCAAATGGAACATTATTTCTCCTTTTTATGGAATTACTAATGATTTAGCCAAGATTTATTATCGTGTCCTAATTTTGGATCCAGAATGATGGCAATGGTGGCAATGGGCCAAAAAGGTATGCCAAGGGTATGTTGCTTGGACATAGTTTATGGTCGAACTTTATGACCTCTTTGACTCTAACACCCACCATTTAGGTCGTTTGACCAATTTAAAGCAGTTTGGGATAGTGGAAGACTTTATTTCTGCATTTGAGCACTTGGATTTCTGAACAGAGGGCATGTGAGATGTTTTCTTTAGCGAATGATTTATTAGTGGCCTCAAAGATTAATTTAGTTCCCATGTTCTCATGGCACACCCCTAGACTTGGTTGGAATCTACTCAACGGGACAAGGAAGAACAATAGATTATATCCTCCCAGACCCGCAAACCCTCTTTTTCTCCTCTCCCTAAACCCACCAATTATTCCACTCCTCCAACTCCCCTCAAGATCCAAAAATTAACCAGGGTTGAAATGGTGTAATTTCAACTCAAGGGTCTTTTTTATAATTGTGATGAAAAATATTTTCCTGGGCACAAGTGTAAGGAAAAAAATATTTTTATGGTTGTGATCGAGGATATTTCTGAAGAATATGTTGTTGTTCCACCTGTGGAGGAACTACCACCACCATCTGACCTAACCGAACCCTCTAATCCACCAGAAGTTGACCTGGTGATTTCACTTAATGCCCTCACTAGTTTCTTTTCTCCCCATACTCTCAAATTAATTGGTTACATAAAAAAGAGGAAATTCATCATCCTTGTGGACAATTGTATCACCCATAATTTTATTCATCGCCACATTTCCCAAGAAGTGAATTATTACATCTGTGCCATCAATAATTTTCAAATCATGATTTCCAATGGAATCTACTCAACAGGCCAAGGAAGAACAATAGATTGTATCCTCCCAGACCCACAAACCCTATTTTCCTCCTCTCCCTAAACCCACCAATTAATCCACTCCTCCAACTCCCCTCAAGATCCAGAAATTAACCAGGGTTGAAATGGTGTAATTTCAACTCAAGGGTCTTTTTTATAATTTTGATGAAAAATATTTTCTCGGGCACAAGTGTAAGGAAAAAATATGTGTATGGTTGTGACCAAGGATATTTCTGAAGAAGATTTTGTTGTTCCACCTGTAGAGGAACTACCACCACCATCTGACCTAAACAGACCCTCTAATCCACTAGAAGTTGACCCGGTTATTTCAATTAATGCCCTCACTGGTTTCTTTTCTCCCCAGACTCTCAAATTAATTGGTTACATAAAAAATAGGAAAGTCATCATCCTTGTGGACAATAGCATCACCCATAATTTTATTCATCGCCACATTTCCCAAGAAGTGAATTATTACATATGTTCCATCAATAATTTTCAAATCATGATTTCCAATGGTGGTTCCATGAAATGTGAGGGACAATGTGAAATGTGTGACTAAAAATTGGTCAGTATCTCCTGAAACACCATATGTTTGTTATAGACATGGGTGGTTGTGACATTCTTCCTGGTGCTAAATGGTTACCCACTCTAGGACCTATTCTCGTGGATTTTAAGGACTTAACCATGCAATTCCAACAGAAGGGACAACAATATAAGTTCCAAAGCATCACAATAGGCTCCCTTGATATCATCAGTTCCCATCGCATGGAAAATCTCCTCAAAAAAGGTCATTCGGGAATTATAGCCCAACTCCACTCCATTCATGTTGTTGAGACAACTTATTTGAATCCTGACCTCCAATCTATCCTCTCCCACCACCAAGTTGTTTTTACCACTCCCAAAGAACTTCCCCCTTCTCGTGGATTCCATGATCATTCCATCCCTCTCATCCCAAGAAATATTATTCCCAATGTTCAGCCTTATCATCATCCCTTTGCCTAGAAGAATGAAATTGAGAAAATTGTTCATGAATTGCTAGAAGTAGGTGTTATATGTCCCAGTACTATCCTCTATTCTTCGCCTGTGGTTGTGGTACTCAATAAAGAAGGTACTTGGCACATGTGTATTAATTCCCGCGGCCTCAACAAGCTCACAAACAAAGAAAAATTTCCCATTCCTGACATTGATGACCTCTTGGATGAATTGAGTGGTGCTCAGTACTTCACCAAATTGGATCTATATTTTGGCTACCACCATATCTGTATGGAAGAAGAAGACATTCCCAAGACTGCATTTCACACCCATGAGGGTCATTATGAGTTCTTGGTAATTCCCTTTGGCTTGTGTAATTCTCCTTCCACTTTCCAAAGTCTTCTGAATAATGTCTTCCGTCCTTTTCTCCGTCATTTTGTCTTAGTTTTCTATGATTATATTCTCATCTATAGTAAAACGTGGCCATCCCATCTCTCCCATGTGAATCAAGTTGTCCATCTATGATCCAAATTATTTTCGACACGAAATGAGAGTGGAGATATAATAAATAAATGTACAGAGATATTGTCGATATCCAATAATATAACAGAAATGTATCTGAGATGCAACCATAAACATAGAGATAAAGTAATACACAATTTTCTAGTAATGAGAGAAAATGTACAAAGGCTGTAAAAATACATAGTGAAAGACTCGCTAGAATGGTGGCAACTTATCTATGAGAACAGATGTGATGGCTACTCTTATTCGCAAGAAGATGATTTTACAATGAGGCTTCAAAGGCCTTTTTATCATAAAGAAAATCCAAAACCCTAACCTCAGAAGATGAAAAGTCAACAATTTTGTGGACCCTGTTGAGCCTCTAAATTGACATCCCCACTACCCTATTATACTCCTCATCTATACCTTTTTGGCTTACCTAAGCTTGGATAAATCACAAAGAACACTACCATTAGCCATTGATAAGGTCATAAGGTAAAGTATAATTAATTCATGCATTTTTGTAGTTTATTGAGCTAGGAGATTAAATGTTTCATGTACTAATGCTTCAATTTTCCATGTATAACCTTTGACCTCTAGATAAGTCCAACCTTCCTGTACCATCTCAGCTATCCGGTATTTATGTGTCAGATTTCAACTGTCCGAATTTGATACCAAGCGCACCTTCTATTTAGATCTGGTACAGAATCTCACTTGTCGCAATCCGGTACCAACGGTCGTAGACTATCGTGATCTGGTACCAACCATTTGTGCACTGTTCGGATCCAGTACCATCTACCTGTCATGATCTGGTACTAATACAGGAAGTCGAATGTATGAAGTTTAGCTCCAGATCGTGCCCAAGACAATTGTTGGATGTTTATTGAATCATAAATGTTTTAGAAATGCTATGTTAGGATAGTTTGTTATTTCTTCATCCTCATGCACTTCGTGTCATGAGGATGAAGCTTAAAATATGTAACCGAATAATTAAATTTGACAATTGACTGATTTGCAAAAGATTTCACCTCCTTGTGTTTCACGACTAAGACTGTTTAAATAGTCATGGCAAGGATGGTGGAGGGAGTGGAGAGTTAGCATAACACAACATGTGAAGTAGAATTACATATTGTAGAACATATTCTGGGTGAAGATTAATAGAAGGACGTCATTTATCTCCATGTCTTGATCGTTTATGATTGAATGTGAGTTGAGTTGTTAGAATAGTTTAATTCTATGTTTTGAAGTTTGAGTAAGAGTAATGTGTGGGTGGAAAGTAAGCTTATTGTAGACTCCATTCGCTGACCTGTTGAAGTGGAAAGGGCCCACCACCCAACAAAGGTCAACATATTTGTAGATTAGTATTAGCATTTGATTTCAATAGTGTAAATGTTAGATTAGCTAAAGCTTTAATTCTTTCAGATGACAGCAGTATAGTTTAGACTAGGATTTCGATTATATGATTTCTCAGAGATCTTTACTCACTCTATTTTGCATATGCTATGTTTCTATTTTTTTTATGAATTTGATTTTGTTTCATGGACATGAATGTAGGCAGCAGTAGTCAGACATATTTGAAGGAGAACTAGTGAAGTTCACAACATCACATTGTGAACCACAACATACTTAGTATATTGATTGTTGAACTACCCATGCTATGTCTTGATAATTGATGTGTGATTTCATTTTCAGATGTGTGATTGCATAGTTAGTTTTCTGGGTCAGATAGTAGATTTAATCTATCAAAAGAACTCCATATCATACTTGCATGTGCCATAATGGAGTAGATAGACTCTCTGTGAAAGACAACCAAAGTGTGTTTCAGTTTTCTAGTTTGCTTTGTTTCCAGCATACATAATCTAGAATAGTTCTATACTCATGACATTAGAATTACCTTTCTTACTGGTGTCTTGTAACTCTGTTGATTACGAATCCCAGATTGATAATTAATGAGTGCATTATACTAAACATATAATCAGCACAACATTTTGGCACCATTGTTGGGGAGTTGATAATGGTAGGAAGTGATTTTTAGCTTAGATTGTTTGCATAATTTTTGAATGCTTTTAAAGGATTCTTGAGGTAGGAGAATAAAACATTTAAGACATGATTGAAGAGCCATGTGTCCACTAGAGTGGGGTTCTCCGAAGCCAGGTTGCATTCTTACCTTCTTAGATAGAATTAGGATTTCAATTCAGTTAAGAATCAAATTTCCATTTTATGCATAGATATATAGATAACAAGGGTATATTTGTAAGCTCTAAAGATTCAAAAACAACCCCCCCCCCCCCCCCCNACTAATCCAACTGACACTCGTGGAGGAAACATTCCACCGGGAGAAAATTCAAGGGGAGCCAGCAAGGCTCCACAAGGAGAACCTAAAATGGAGAATCAACATTGGGGTGGGCATAACGTGAATCTGCTGAACATTTAGGAGACATAGAAATACTAGTTTCTGAACCATCTATCAGTGGAATGGTAGAAGAAGAAGGAAATGCATCCACGGAGACAGAGACTTTTGGGTTTCCAATCTTGGATATTTCCAGAAACATCAGCATGAAAAATATCCCACTATCATCCTTACCCACTTTCAGAGGTATGTCAACTGAAGATCCAGGTTTATTTTTATTCGAGTTTGACATATTATGTAGAAGCTATAACTACTCAGACGATGCCCAAAAACTTAATCTCTTTCCTGCTACAATGAAAGATTCATCCTTAATATGGTTCATGAGCTTAGGAGAAAATACAATCCTCTCTTGGGATCAGATGAAAGACACATTTTTACGGAAATACCAAGCCTGTTGTAAGGATAATGCTAAAAAGGAAATTTTTAAAATGCAACAAACAAAAGATGAAAGCCATGAAGACTGCTTAGAAAGGTTCTTATACAACTATCAGAAATCAAAACTATTCACCAGAGACCCAGCTATAGTAAGAATTGTATTCTTGAAATATCTTAGAGATGAATGCATAGAAGTTTTAAACTTGTTGAGTTTAGGAGATGTACACCAAAAGCCTTTTGCAGAGATTGCAGATTACTGTAGAAGATACTCAAGAGGACAAGCTAAAACAGGCAAAGGACCAAGATATTCTTTTAGCAAAAATACAAAACAAAACTCAGGGACTGTCACCAGAACTAAGTTAGGAAACTTATTGGAGAACTTTAAAACAAACATCTTGAGCACAATCAGTAACCTGTTAGATACTCTAAAACTGAAAAAGAAATAAGAAGAAGAGGTTGCTTTAGAAATATTTTGTCATAGATGTTGAAAGAAGCACAGTGAGAAGGAATGCCCATTAAATGTCATATAAATCTGTGGCCTATGTACACTAGAACACCCCACATCTGATTGTCTGAATTTGCTTGAGATACAAGCCATGTATAGGGGAGGAGGAGTCTCACAAGAACAACCATACTCTTCCAAAATACCTTGGAGAGCCCAAAACCCCAATACATTTTATGACCCTAATGCAGAGTATCAACAACAACAGTGGGGTCCTTCCCCAATGACCTATCCACAATGGACACCTCATCAAGATCAAACTCAACCTTGGAAACAAGGTTGGACGGGACTTGTGTATGGAAATCCCTCTTACCCTACATATCCACAGTATCCTGCAAAAATTTACCAATTAATACCTAGATTCAACCCACCACAGATGCAAGCTTTACTCACACCCCCTATACAAAAACAATTTACAATCCCCTTGAACCCTAACCAACAATAGCAAGCACCTATAAATTCCAATCAACAACCACAAAACCAAGCTTCCCACAACCCTCTGAAACCAATAGCAGTCCCTGCCCAACCAATCCCTAACCCCAATAATTGAACCATCCACCTGGTGCAAAATACAAAAGTTCAAACCTTTCCCACCTATGAAATTCAACTACGATCGAGGAAAGTTGTAAACCAATCAAATCCTACAATAATAATTTAGGAAGAAAATGATAATCACTTTGAGGAAGAAAACACTCAAACCACCCCTGTAGAAGAAGAGACACCCCCTCCTATTCCAATCACTTCTCATTTTGTACGAGTACCTCAACAAGTAAATCTCCCACCTTACCCCGAAAGACTATTAGTGAAGAAACCTGACCCACCCTTGCACAGAGATATAGAAGATGAATTACGAAATGTATGTATAAAAATACCTTTGTTGAAAGCCATTAAGGATATCCCCATTTATGCCAAAATCATAAGGGATCTTTGCATTAATAAACTAGGAAGGAAGAAGAAGGAACCTCCCCTTGTTCAGGTGGTGGGACAATTATCTGAATTTATTTCTAAAATGCCATACAAATATAATGACCCTGGAAACCGAGTAGTCACTGTTGAAATTAATGGTATTTCTTCACCAAACACACTCATTGATTTGGGTGCAGCAATTAATGTAATGCCTTTTGACACTATGCAAAAGATCCAAATCAAACAGTTATGACCAATCCAAACCATGATAGAGTTGGCAGATAAGTCAGTCATTAGCCCTGAAGGAAGTCTAGATGATGTCATAGTCACTCTAGCTTCTTGGGAATATCCAGTAGACTTTTTAGTCATCTATTCTAAATTATCCTCCAAACCAAGACACCTTGTGGTTCTTAGCCGCCTTTGTCTGGCCACAACAGATGCCTTTATCAGTTGTCGGTCTAGTGAGATGACTATATCCAATGGCACACATAGACAAAAAATTGTTCTCTTCCCTCCTGCCCAACCAACACAGAAAATACCTGTTTGGTTAGAAAACCCTTATGGAGAGGAAGATTGCATCAGACCCCTGTTAACACTTGAACAAGTAAGAATAATTCAAGAACAATCAAATGAATAATTCTTAAGTTTATTTTTGGCTGATACAAATTGCATTGAATACCCGAAGTCCTTTGCAGAATTGTCACACATTTTCAGTTCCGAATTTCAACAAACTTGGCACCCTGATATCACTCAATTATATACTTTATCACCATCTTCCTCATAGAAGGAAGAAACTACTGAACTTGTTGAGATTAGCCCAGGAAAACCTTTGTATATCAACTCTAGTTTGGAACTAGAACAAAAGACGCAAGTAATTGAAATGTTCCAAAGACAATTTGATGCCTTGGCATGGGATTATGCAAACATGAAAGGCATTCACCCTGACACATGCACACATCATATCTACACTAATTACCAAATCAGACCAATTAGATAGCCTCAGCGAAGGATGAATCCATGCCTTAAAGATATTGTAAAAGAGGAATTGCAAAAACTCCTTCAAGCCAATCTCGTATATCCCATTTCAGATAGTCAATGGGTATCTCCACTTGTCATAGTTCCCAAGAAAAATGGTAAGTGGAGAATATGTGTAGAATTCCGGGAGTTGAACAAAGCCACCCATAGGGATTATTTTCCCTTACCATTTATTGATCAGGGGTTTGAGACCTTGTCCGAAAATAAGTATTTTTCATTCCTGGATGGGTTTAGTGGTTATAACAAAATACAAATAGCACCCGAAGACCAAGAGAAGACCACTTTCACCTACCCATGGGGAAACTATGCTTATAGGGTGCTTCCTTTTGGACTTTGCAATGCCCCAACCACTTTTCAAAGGGTTGTCCTAGCCATTTTCTCTGACTTGACCAATGATTGCATGGAAGTCTACATGTATGACTTTACATTCCATGGAAAAGACTTCCAAGAAGCTTTGACTAGTCTAGAAAAAGTCCTAATTAGGTGTAAGGAAACTAATCTTTCCTTAAGTAATGAAAAGTCAAAAATGATTCTCAGTGAAGGTATTGTTTTGGGACATCACATCTCTGGTTATGGAATGAAAGTTGATCCGGAAAAGATTTATATTATAACACAAATCAGAATACCTTCCTCGCAAAAGGAAGTTCACAGCTTTTTAGGGCATGCTGGCTACTATAGAAGATTCATTCCGAATTTTACAAGCCTAGCTACCCCTTTATTCAAGTTATTATCTAAAGAAGCTTAATTTAAGTGGGATGATGAATGCCAAATATCTTTTGAAATTCTAAAACAGAAATTGTCAACTACCCCTGTATTAAGAAGACCAAATTGGTCCCTTCCTTTTCATATCTGTACCGATGCCTCAGACACAGCCCTTGGGGCAGTTCTTGGACAAAGGGAAAATCAAATGCCCTGTGCTATTTACTTTGTCAGTAAAAATATGTCTCCAGCTGAAGTTAATTATACGGTCACAGAAAAAGAATTGCTAGTTGTGTTCCATGCTATCAATAAATTTAGACACTATATTACAAGATATCAAGCTTTTGTACACACTGATCATTCGACCATCAAATTCTTAATGAACAAACCTGTAACAAATACTAGAGTTACAAGATGGCTGTTATTATTACAAGAATTCAATATCAACATTATTGATAGACCTGGTAAGGATAATCTTGTGGCTGATTTCTTATCCAGAATGATTCATCTAGGAGATAACACACCAGTAGAAGATAACTTTCCTGATGAAAATTTGTTTTCTATTTCTACATTCACTCCTTGGTATGCAGATGTAGCTAACTATCTTGTGACAGGGAAGATGCCTCAGAAATTGTCTCCTAGAGAAAAACATAAATTAATTCAGCTAAGTGCAAACTACATGTGGCACGATGATTGCCTCTACAAAACAAGACCAGATTTGGTAATCAGGAGATGTGTAAGGGAAGATAAAATTCATGATATTCTACAAGCCTGCCATGATGGTCCTTGTGGAGAACACTTCGTAGACAAGAGGACCACTTACAAAGTTCTGCAATCTAGTTACTACTGGCCTCATATTTTCATAGATGCTAAAACCTATGTATCCAATTGCGATGAATGCCAACGAATGGGTAAGCCTACTACACGAGACCAAATGCCACTTCAAACCCAAGTAGTTATTGAGCCTTTTGAGAAATGGGCATTATATTTTGTAGGGCTAACCTTGCATCTAAAAAGAAAAAGTATATACTTGTATGCAATGACTATGTGACTAAGTGGGTTGAAGAAAAATCTTTGTAAGCTGCAAGTGAACAATCAATGGTAGATTTCCTTTTTAACGACATATTTACTAGATTTGGTGTACCTTGAGAAATTGTGACTGATAAGGGAACTTAATATACCTCTCATCTAGTCAAAGCTGTTACAGAACAGTACCAAATCAAACACAGGAAATCTACACCCTCCCATCCAAGGCAAATGGACAAGTAGAATCTACCAACAAAGTTATTGAGTCCATTCTTACCAAAACAGTACAGCTACACCACAAGGATTGGGCTGACAGATTACTAGAAGCCTTATGGGATTATAGAATCACCTGGAGGAATACAACATGACATACACCCTACCAGTTGATGTATGGGAAGCAGGTGCTTCTTCCCATAGAATTCCAGATCAAAACCTTCAAGACTACAGTACAAGTTGGCATGAACTTGAATGAAGTCCAGCAACAAAGACTCTTGCAGCTTAGTGAATTTGATGAAATCAGGTAGGAAGCACTTCAAAGAACCACCCTCATTCAAGAGAAAAGAACAAAATGGCATGACAAGTATCTCAAAAAGAAAAAATTTCAACAAGGAGATTGGGCCCTATTGTATGACAACAGATTCAAGAACTTCAAAGGTAAGTTAACTATTCGTTGGATGGGACCTTACAAAATTTACACTGTCTATGATAATGTTTCAATCAGGATAAAGACAATTGACGAATAACAAACACCACTACTTGTGAAAGGTCACCGGTTGAGAATTTATAAGAAACCCCTGTCAAAATAGGAATTTCTAACTCGTATACCACAGAATTCAAATATGCAGCTGATCAGTAAGGAAGGAGACCTTCCTACTGATCCACATTGATTGATTGGTTTATTAGAAACTTTTGTACATAGGTGTGGATTGAGTTTTGTTAATAAGCTAAAGGTAACAAGGGATTCTTACCTCCTTTTGTTTTACTTTCACAATTGTTTTGTAAGTAGATTTCTATAATTTAGTGACGCAACCGGCCCCTCACCGAGCCAGGTGCTCCACCAGGACCTTCTGATTCTCACGGGCCCGAAGAATCAACTCTTTTCAACTTCCTCGGGAGTTGAATTTCCCACAGTACACTCCTTCGGTGATTCCACCTTTCGGAGAT
>ML783688.1:339993-361058 GCA_009831015.1 Picea engelmannii
TCGGAATAGTGTGGCATGTGAAGTGGGGTCCCTCCTGTCATGTCGACCACCGTATCGCGTTTCACTTTCTGCCACCTGTATTCCACTTAACCGCGTGACGGGGCCCGTTCTCATTAGCAGTTCTCTAGCCCTCTTGGAAATTGTTCTGATTGGCCATTTGATAACCTTGTAGGGATTTGTCCCTATTGGTTGGTCACTAGCCCTGTCGGGGTTTGGCAGTTGCAGATTCGAATGATTTGACATTACTGTAGCATCGAGGTGTGAAATACAAATAGGCACTGCGTTGAAATTGAACTGAGATCACGACCCGTGATCACATGGGAATGGAGAAGGAGAGAGAAAGAGCCAGTTACGATGGGTCTCCATGGATATTTAGGGGTTTTGGTCCGGCAGAAGACCAGAAAAATCCGATTTAGCTAATGGGTATGTGACACCCAGATTGATAATCAATGAGTGAATTATACTAAACATATAATCAACACAACATACCCCATTTTGGGTAGTTTGGTGTATCAAATTTTTGGGGGCATAATTTTGGAAATCGATCTCTGTTTGGGGTGCACGATAGCTCATTGGAAAGCTATCTTCAATGAAGATGAATTTAAGGATGGAAATTTACTTTAAAATGTAGAAATCTTGGCGAATCTTACAATCATTCATATGTCAACTATAAAATGTTTGGCAATATTTTTGTAAAAATATTCAAATTTATAAGGATTTTATACAGTTTGCATAACATTTTGGCAATTTTTAAGGTAAAATTATTTTATCCTATAGAATTTGGGTGAATCATTTTTAGAATAACGAATAGGTTTTTGGGAAAAACCATGAAAAATTATCCCATGAGCGAACTTTAGCCCATAAAATCATCCCTGATTTTTCAAGGACATTCATTTTGGGGGCTCAAACAAAGCCTTTGTTTATCATTGATAAGCTCCATCCCGAAAAACCTTCATTTAGGCCCTCAAAATGGCCCCATAAATTAAAAACTGCTAAAAATAGTAAATTGCCAAAATTGTCAGAAAATTGTTTTGAGCCAATTGGAAGAGGTGGGTGGCCACTGATATGCACCTAGATCAATCCTCCCTCCTTAGGAAGAAATGGTCTCCATTGCGTTGAGTTCCCAGGGGAGAGGGGAAAGCGATTGAATCTTGGTTTGTTGCTTGCCTTGCTGGAGACGTTGCGCTAAGGAAGCCTATCATGAACCTATTGTTAGAGGGGTTAAAACTATTCAACCAGTTGAGCTACATGAGATGTTTGGGTGCAGAAGGAATCTTTTCTCTTTGTTGCATTATTTTTACCTGCCTTTATTAGATAGAAGGTGCTTGAGTCGAGTTGTAGTGGTTCCAGTATCCTTATGTTCACCTTTTGAACAGATTGTGAAGAAAATAAATTTTGTAGTATGAGATATTACCTTCTGTCATTTTTTAGGTGGGACAATAGTTGGAAATACCTATGATATCTTGTAGAGAGGAATCCCCAGAGTAACAATGGCACTACAGGGTCGATACTCATAGATCGCATGGTGCTTCCACATATATGGCTAGTACATGAGAACATCACAGATATCCAGCATGGAAACATCACATAATACATCATCCTTGAAGGGTTGGATGTTGTATGACAATCGACACTACTAGCTGACACAAATATTTCATCCCTAATGAAGCCACACGATGTTGTACAATTGCGGGTGTGGTGTTGTTGACAATCCCAATTGTTTGATGACCTCCATTGAGATGAGGTTCTTCTGGCTTCCGCTATCAACAATAAAATCCAATAGAGTCCCCTTCACCCACATATGTGAATGAAAAAGGTGTTCCCCATCTTCAGGATCTGTGGGTTCTTCTTGTTGAATTGTTGCAGTTGCGAAAATAGAAGTGGGGTCTACATCGATGATCTGTCTTCTATCAATATTTTTTGAGTCATATTATGAATCAGGTTTTGGCTCATTTTCTTTGATCTCGGCCACCAATGACTATTTTGAGCGATATTCATCGGTGTCGTGCCAGGGGATTTTGTGGAAATCACAGCATTTTCTGGTGTCTTTCTTCATCTTTCCGTGACCCTTATTTTCCTATGGCTTGGAATGGTTTTCAGGAGACTGTTTGTTAGGGTCGTCTTTATCATACTTTGATTGTTTTGGATTTGTAGAACTGAAACCCTGTTTGTTCTGGTGCTTAAATTTCTTCTCAATTTTAACAGCATATCGATAAGGAGCACCGAGTGATGAGATGACCAAAAAATCCAATTCAATTCGGATGTATCTGTGTAGAGCCCCACGGTATTTTAGAACCAAATTTCATTCAGAGTCTTTGATACCTATATTGGTGCACAAGGTATGGAAGGTATTGTTGAAATCCGGAATAGCTTGGCCCCTCTCTTACCATAGTGTGCTTCATGTCATGCACTGGTCCTCATAGTTTCCAACATGATAATATTGTTCCTTTATCGCATCCACAAAAAAATACCAAGTGGGCTCGACCCCATATATTCCAGACTCCTTTGTGGAACTTTTCTCCCAGTAATTTTCCCACCAAATTTTGACATGGGGGAGAGCCTTAAGGAGTGCGAAGGTGATATTTTCCCTGTCGGAGAAATTATGAACAAAGAAATAACCTCCTAGTAGATTTAACCATTTTTCTAAGTCATCTGCATTTATCTGTCCTTCAAATATGGGAATATCAAAATTAACTTGTACCTTTAAAGGTGAGGTGCCTCCAAAGTGGTCACTTGATGAAGACGTGCATGTTGTTATTTGTAGGCGTTGAAGGATGTGGGAAAAATTCTCCATCATTTTCTCCCTTTATTGCATGAGAGCTTGCTCAAGCAACAAATTATTAGAATCATTTGCTCTGTCGTTTTTATTTTCTTCTGCTATGGAGGGTTTCTTGGGCATGTAAGAGAAATTGTATTCAAGAGATCAAATCTCGAGACCCAATTTTATATATTCGGACCTCGTCGGGGACATGCACTGAAAAATGATCAAGAGAAACCTACTCTGATACCATTGATTCAGATTATTTTCGGCACGAAATGAGAGCAGAGATATAATAAAGAAATGTATAGAGATATCATGGATATAAAATAATGTAACATAAATGTATCAGAGATGCAACCATAAATACAAAGATACAGTAATACACAATTTTCTATTAATGAGAGAAAAATGTACAAAGACTGTAAAAATACAAAGTGAAAGACTCGCTAGAATGGTGACAGCTTATCTCTGAGAAGAGATGTGATGGTCAATCACATTTGCAAGAGATGATTTTACAATGAGGCTCCAAATTCCTTTTTATCATAAAGAAAATTCAAATCCCTAACCTCGAAATATGAAAAGACAACAGTTTTGTGGACCCCGTTTTGTGTAGTTTTGTGTGTCAACTTCCTAGGGGCGTAGCTTTGGCATACAATCTTCATTTGGGGAGCACGATTTCTCATTGGAAAGGTAACCTCGAGGATATTGATTTTGGGGGCTCAATAAGAGTCGTTAGCAATGATTGAGAAGCTAGATCCTGAAAAACCTTCATTTAACCCCTCAAAATGGCCCTAGAAGTTAAAAACTACTAAAAATAGTAAATCGCCAAAATTGTTAGAAAAAAATTTGAGCCAGTTGGAAGAAGTGGGTGGCCACCAGTATCCACCTGGATCAATATACTCTCTAAGAACCAACTTTTCCTCAAACAATCTAAATTTTCCTTTGGTGCCTCGTAAGTGGAATACCAGGGTCATATTATCTGAATGGATGGTGTTCGAATGGATCCTAAGAAAAATGAATCTATGCAAGATTGGCATCACCATAAAAATCTTAATAGATTGTGTGGTTTTTGGGGTTTAACATGCTATTATAGGAATTTTTTTCAGAATTATGGAAAAATTGTTTCACCTCTCACTTCTTTCCTTAAAAACAATGCCTTCACTTGGACTTCAGTTGTTGATCATGCCTTCCAAGCCTTGAAAGATTCTATGTGCTCTACTCATGTCCTATCCCTTCCAGACTTCAAAAATACATTTGTATTAGAATACGATGCTTCAAGGAAAGGAATTGGAGCTGTCCTCATGCAAGATGGTCAACATTTGGCTTTCACTAGCAAAAACATTTTAGAGCAACATTTGAGACAATCCATTTATGAAAAGGAAATGTTAGCTATTCTGCATGATGTGGATCTCTAGCATCCTTATTTATTGGGTCAACGATTCCAAATAAAAATTGATCATCAGAGTCTCAAGTATTTCCTGGTACAATGCATTTCATCCCCAACATATAAAAAATGGGTGACCAGGATATTTGGCTATGATTATGAGATCATTTACAAGAAGGGAAAGGAAAATGTAGTGGTCGATGCTCTTTCCTGGAAATATGAGGAATACGGGTCCCTTTTCTCCCTCTCCTTGATTTTCCCATATTGGCTCCAAGATGTTCATCAGGAATGGCACCAAGACCCCAAAATTTCTAGCTTTCTTCACTAATTGCAACACAATTCTTCAATTTATCCAGGGTACTCTTGGAAAAATGAAGAGCTTCGCTTCAAAGGTCATTCGTATTTATGCAAGCAATCACAACTTAAATCCACAGTGCTTTATTAAATTCATGCCTCACCCACAGTCAAGCATTAAGGGTCTACCAAAACCTATGAAAGGGTGAAACGTTATTTTTTCTTGGATGGTATGAAACAAGACATCCACACCTTTCTGGATGAATGTGATTTATGTCAACGCAACAAGGGAGAAACTTTCAAAGATACATGCACACTCCAATCGCTTATGATTCCCCTTCTATTTGGCGAGATATTTATATGTATTTCATTATAGGCTTACCTAAATCGAGTAGTAAGTCACTCATCATGGTGGTCGTATATCATCTCTCCAGATATGATCATTTTTGTTCTCTTCAACACCCATTCACAACTGCCACAGTGTCTCAAATAGTCATGGATAATATCTTCAAGATTCATGGCATGCCTAATTATATTGTCTCTCACAGAGACCCCACTTTCACCAACAATTTTTGGAAAGAATTGTTCAATCTATAGGGCACCAAATTTCATCTCAACACTGCCTATCACCCCCAGATGGATGGCTAGACTGAAGTTGTCAACAAGTGTTTGGAAAAATATTTGCATTGTTTTTCATCTAAGAGGAAAAATTGGTGGATCAATGGTTAACCCTAGTTGAATGGTGGCACAACACATCTTACCATACAACTACTCACATGACTCCTTTTGAGGCCGTCTATGGCCAAAATCCCCCCTCACTTCTCTCATATATTCCATGGGTATCAAAGGTTCAAGAGTTTGACAAAAATCTTATAGTCCGAGAGGCTATTCTTCATGCCCTCAAAGGAAATTTGGTCATGGCTCAGAATTGAATGAAGCAACAAGTAGATCAAGGTCATTTTGAACGCCATTTTGTTGAAGGGCACTAGGTGTTTCTTTGACTACAACCTTATAATAAGACTTCACTCAAAGTTGACCACTATCAGAAAATTGTGCCCAAATTTATGGTCCTTATATAGTTCTCAATAATGTGGGATCGATGGCCTATTAGTTAGCTCTACCTAGTCAGTTGAAGATCCATCCTATTTTTCATGTTTCCTTCTTAAATAAGGTGATTGGATCTAAGTTCAAAAATCAAAATAGTCTCCCCGAGTTGGATGGAGAAGGTTCCATATGGTTGCAGCCACAAGCATTCCTAGCCCAACGAGAACGTCTTCTCTGTCAACACACCATCAAGGAAGTATTAGTCCAATGGAAAGATACAACTCCAGAAGATTCCACCTGGGATCCAACCACCATTCTACAATAATTTCCTCATCTAAAGCCTTGAGTGCAAGGTTGTTCTTCAAGGGGGGAGGGAATGTTAGGGACCTAACCTCCCTAACCCCTCACGAATGTAGAATACTATAATTCCATGTAGTAAAGGACAATATTAATAAGGCTTAGCAATAAGGAAGAATAATTCAAATGTAAGAATACCTAATAGGATCTTCTGCTTCTAGAAGGATCTTCCTCTAGGTTTTTCTTTTGGACAGATAGATTTAGTATAAATAGGAGTAGAGGGTATGAGAAATATTTTCTTGGAGATTATTGTAATAGATATTTGATCTGCTGGAGGTTTCCCCCTCGAAGAGGCAAGTGAACATTGATATAATTAATTAAGGTGCTCTTTTTGGTGTTATTATGGTATTATTATGGTATTGTCCTCATTATATTATTGTTTCTTTGTCATTTATATGTTAAAATATCTCTATTTTGCATACTATTTTATATCTAGAATACTACACAATACCCATGTTGAGTGTCGTCACTGTGGAAAATGACCTTTCCTTCTAAATATAAATTTAAATATTCTCCATACATAGAAAATAAACCAAGGGGTAACATTCCCATAAAAATTAGAGAAAAAAAATATGTTGATTTACTCATGCATCTACAACATTTATAAAATCACGAATGCACGCAAACCCAGAAAAACATAAAACAACATTTAGATATCATTTACACATCGGAATATTGATAAATAACACAACAAAAATACTCGTCTCTTTATAAATATAACCAACTTGGTACAAATGAAGTATGAACCTAGAAGCCATACACATTGTTGTTCCAAATATAAATAGAATACCACCCCCTAGCTAAGGCCATGCATCCACAAGGAGATAGAGCCCTCTGGTTTTATACTCTCCACACTCAGCAACCTAAACCCAGGTTCTACTCCTATATAAGTTCCAATCCACCCGCTCTCTCTTCCCAACAACCTGTACAACCTAAGGAATGTACCCACTTCACTAGTCATAGTCCCTCAAGGTGTACCATTCATTTATCATGGCTTCTAGTGCACTTGGTTGGTCAGGAACCTCTTAGCTATGGATTTCAGAAAATCCTAATTCTTTCATGGGTGCTCACAATAACATTGACAAAGATATTGAGCCATTTCCTCAACAAGAAATGCATTATAGGATTACAGCCTATTTTTCAAACACATGGGCCTTATTTCCAACATAACACATATCCAAACAATGGTTTCCTTTAAGAAAATCATGGTTGGTTCTCTTCCTTTGCTTCCCAAAATATGAATGAAAAAAATGTCTCTATTTCCATACAAAATTCCTTCTTCTCCCTTTATTTCTTGACTCTCACTCTTCCCAAAGATGATTGTACTTCATCCCATGCTCTCCAATAACTATAGGATGTGACCCCTTACAACCACCCTCTTACAAGAGTTTAATGACTAGACTTGGGAACACTAAACATCAAAATAAAAGGTTTATAGAATGATAATAATTTTTGGAATGCGGATTGAATTAATACCCATGAATAAAATTTCTCTTGGGCCCCTCTCCCTTGTGGAATCATATCCTCCCATCATTTTCATTTGTCTTGTATCATAGCCAATGATTATTACTTTTATTAATTAATTCAATGTTCATAATATACAAATTTTCCCCATCCATATTAATCAATATGGGCTCTTACCCCAATCATATCAACTCACCAGCCTAATTCACATGTATAAAATTACATTGCAATTTTTGGGGATTAAAATAGGGGGTGCTACACCCCAATTATTCTAGTGACAATGACATGGATAGTAAATGTATCTATGATTGTATTCATAGTATATCCATGTATTTTGAATCTCAACCCAAGACAATGGAGGCTAAGAAATTGGAATGGTCAACACCACATTTATATGGGATAATGTTTCAAGGTGGAAAGATATTTGTCGTTGATATAATTATGAATTAGAACCCTATAAAATCTGTTGGTATTTAAGAAATTGAATAGAACATTAATTGTAAAAAAAATGATAGTAAATGATAAATCAAACACTCAATAACAGACAATATTTATGTGGTAAAACCTTGATGGTGTGTCAAGGAAACATCCATGGGGAAAGGTATAGGTATATTTATTATTCAAGATAGAAATACAATCAGGATTACCCCCAAATACATCTCTCGAGCTTCATATATATACATCTATTTTGGAACGTTACATTGTTATGAGAACTACCACCCATTATACAAACTTCCATGGGTTTCGTAAACCAATAGCACTAGATATTTACGTAAGTAAATTTCATTTTTACATTTTCTTTTAATTGATTGTCGTCACATTTTAACAATATCCACCTTAACAATATTTTACCTGATACATTTCCCTTGTCCATTCATATCCTCCTCAACAATCCAAGAGAATCTAAACACCAACATAGCTTCTCTGACAATACTAGTTTTGTAAACACGTCTGCACAATTTTCTCAAGTATATACCACTCCACCTTCATTAGTAACATGTCTTACAAAATCATTCCTTGTCCGATTTTGAAACATTAGATTGTTAGTCAAATGCACAAAACCTTGACTATCATAGGACACCTTACCCTGCACTTGTCCAAACTTACCTAATAGATCCTTCCAGACATGCAAGACATAAACTATGGTATATATCCTCTTGTCCAGATATCCTGCAAACTTTGAATCAACATAACCACAAAATAAATCGCTACAAAAAATGTAGCTGATACTAGTGCATCTAAAATACCAAAGCACCCATTTCACTTATTTACATATATTTTCCATGTATCCACTAACAAGGCCAACTGGATGTGAAATATATGACCATTTCATACTCATGGATAATTTCATACTCATACTCATGGAAATCCAAAGGGATATTTATCAGTTTTACATTATTCATTAAATTTCTTGAGTATCTTCTCCACATACTTCTTTTGTGATAACCAAATCTTACCATGTTTCCTGTCTCTATGAATTTCCATGCCCAATATTTTTTGTAGTTGCTCCTAGATCCTTCATATCAAACGTCTTATCCAACTAAGCCAACCTTTTGATCCAAACCATGCTTGTGCTTTCTACAAGAATAAAATGTAACGAAAATATAATGAATATACCGTAAACACAATGGTTATACTCAGTTCTTGTAAAATTTGGCTCACCATGAAATAATCAAACATCTTGCACCATTTCCTGTTGGATGTTTAGGACATATAATGACTTCTTGAGTTTGTAAAAAAATATTCTATTGCAATCCTGAACTAACCTTTATTGTTGTTCCAAATACATCTCTTTATCCAAAACACCACGAGATTTGTTTTTAACATCTAGCTACACTAATGCAATATAAAGTAACACAACTAGTGCTAACACAACATGAATAGAAACAAGCTTAACAACTGGTGATAAAATTTCATGGAAATCAATACCTTCCAAATATCATTCTGCTACCAATCATGTTTTTTACCTTTCATATTTTACTATGTATTCTTTCATGAGAGGATATGCATCAAACATTGCATTTGTGTTAATGATGATTCTATGGGTACATATATATATATATATATATATATATATGTCTGATCTGGAACCTACTAAGAACATTGATAATAGCATAAGTGATCTATAAAATGTCGCGGATATTCCAATAGAATAGTTCATCACAAGCAAACCTACCTAGAAGGTGAGGTTTCTCTACTCTCTTTTCTCTAGTATAGAAATGATGAAAATACAAATAAGCGGGCACTTTCTGTGGATTTGTATTTTTTTTGTGTCTTCCAAAATATATCTCCTCCTCTTCCATTCTCACATAATAATACTCTCAGATGTTTTTCTTAGATATCGAACAAAATAAAATGGAAAATAATGGAACCTCTTCTCCTACTAGTGACTCGGTATTTAACATAGCACGATATCCATCTAGGCGTAGGTTTTTTACTTCCTCAACCCTCAATTTTGATAGGATTTTGGACCTTCTAGAATCTTCTTGAAATTACATAGAATAGCCCCATATGCACAAGTAACGGGGGCTGACCTGGGATTCACTTATACCATGGTTCGAAACAATGTAGGTCAAATTGTAGGAGGCATAACTTTCACATACGAATTTTGATTGACACATGGTCGACACCATTGGAAAGGTATCAGACTGCAGAATACTTTACCATGTGTGTGTACAAATTTTGGATAGAAAAACCCTAAAAAAATCCATTTAATTCCTCAAAAATAGATCTGGTTCAGGTTTCAAACCACAATTTTTCAAATTGGGACATGTCACTAAGATGACCCTACAAGTTGAACCATCCAATTTTTTCCACTCTAAGAGGAGAAAAATAATATAATGGTCCAATCCAGATCAATAAGCATCAAAACCAAAAAAAAATCATAAATGAGTACTCATAAGATTACCTATTCATACCTCTTATGGATTCTTCCAGTCTTTTGCAATTGATAGAGACGAGTTTACTACATAGTACAATTTCTTCTGCCCAAAACACTTGTTGCAACTTGACATTACTGAACATGCCCATTTAACCCCATCTTCCTCGCAATAATTTCCAAATTCCAAGAATGTTAATCTGCCTCCATCATCTATTCCCAAACACTTGATTGACCTGGAAGTACTCTTTTCACCACAAATCTATAATCACATCAACCTTTCTATAGAGAAATATAGACTCACCTTTATAACCTGAAATTTTCATTTGAAACCTTAAGAAAATTCAGACAAACCAGCCTAGATGAAACTTTTCCTCTCACCCCTAGGTACTTTATGAATGAGTCTCAATGCTCCACCTTAACATGAACATTCCCTTGACCCAATCCGATAAATTCGACCAAGTAAGCCTTCACTTCTCACCTCCATGCCCATTTACAACGAAGTTCACCAATCCTTTGAATAGAATTTGTTTCATGCAATCCAGAGGCACCATACCATAGGTTAAAAATACCATCTTGCATGCCCTCCCTTTCACCTAGGTATGTGTCTACACTTTACCGATAATTTACGAGTGGTTCACATGCCTAAACAGGTCTTACAATAGCATGTCCATTACATGCAATCAATAATTCTACAACTCCAAAGTAATTGTTTTTTTATTTTTCACACAAACTCCAAGTATGATTTAAGGGGATAAATTTTTCTCATGGGCTATTTTTCCATGGTTTTTCCCAAAAAAGATTCTCCATTCTCAAAATGATTTGCCCAAATTCTATAGGATAAAATTATTTTACATTAAAAATGGCCAAAATTTTATACAAACTATATAAAATCCTTAGAAATTTGAATATTTTTACAAACATATCTCCAAATGTTTATAATTGGCATATGAAGGATTAGTGAGATTCACCAAGGTTTCTACATTTTAAAATAAATTTCCATCCTTAAAATTATTTGTGACTAACTCCATCATCACCTTTCTTGTTGTTGATAACTTTTCTTTTTCACAGTAACTCCATCATCAACTTTCTTGTTGTTGACAACAAATCTGGCATTTTATGTTTCCACAATTCAAACTTATTTTTACCATTAAATTTTTATTTTTATTTTTTAATGTTGAATTTAGGATTTGTAATATTTTCCATCAGTTCTCTACACACAGGCTCCCTACAAATGTCAATTTCAAAAATTCATATTTCTTTGAGGGATTAAATATATATAATTATGAAGATATCTACTTATGAATATCCAACAAATGGGACAAGTGGCCCTTCATGTTTCCTCCATGCTCAAAGGATCTTCCAATATGAGTGTGCATAGTGTCCATCGATGGAATACTTTGGATCTACTACCCCATCTCATGAGCCCTTCCTCATTAGATTAGTTCTTTGATACCACTTGTTGGTGTTTAAGAGACTAAATTCAACATTAATTGCAAGAGAGAAATTGACAATAAATGATAAATCAATGACTCGCATCACACACAATATTTACATGGACCTTGATGGTGTGTCAAGGAAACATCCACGGGGAAAGGTATCAGTATTTTTATTATTCAAGATAGAATTACAATGAGGTTTACCCCCAAATATAAATTTGGGCTTCATAGATATACATCTATCCTTGAACTGTTACATACTTACAAGAACTACCACCCATTATACAAACTTCCACCAGTTTGGTGGACCAACAACACTAAATATTTACATTAAAGTAAATTTCATTTTTACATTTTCTTTTAAGTGATTATTGTCACATTTTTGTGAGGCATTTTGGTAGTGTTTTTACCTTCTAAGATATTATAATTATTTATGGGCATATTGATTCAATACTCACCAATTTTCATTTAATTTAATTCGATCTATATTGTTTAATTCAATGAGATCTAGGTAGAACTATCTATCATAGATAAAAAAATTCTTAATTTGATAAACTTTATGTACAACTATCTATCATAGATATAGAACAGGCTCTCTATATAATTTCTATTATTGGTTTATTTTTTTTAATTCATGTTGGCACAGGGGCATACCCAGGGTTTAATGCTTCAACAACACAACAAAAAAACCCTAACTATTGGCCCTTTCAGCAACACCTGTGAAGTAGATGAAGTCTCAACCGAGGTAGAGGTAGGGGAGGTTATAGGACTCAGGTGTCTACAACCAAGCTGGGACATAGATTTGTGATTATAACACTTAACAAAGCACTTAGCCAACAATATGCATTAGTTCATGAGTCTTAGTCACATCGCAGATCAAACCCTAAGTATAGAACAATGCAGTAATAATCAAGACCAAACCCTTAAAACCTATGAGCACATAGTATTGACTCATATATAGAATCCATTCATCTTTAATAACTAAGCAACAACATTAGATCTATTCATCATACATTATAAAAACAACACTAAGTAGATAAACACATAAACAACATCTCACAAAGCACATCAAGACATAGGATATACGTGGTTCACCCCAGTGTGGGGTTATGCCCACCAACTTCTTATTCTTATTTATTAGTCTTTGATCTTCTTACATTCACCTGCTCCTATGCACAAAGCCACATAGCCTAACTCCACAGTGGACAGGTGATATGCGCATAACACACTAGATCCACCTTCCCAAAACTAGGTCAAGGAATAGAGCCAACTTCTTAATAGAACAAAGCCTTACTCTACACAGCCAGATCGCACAAAAAAAATTCCAATCTCTTTCACTAAGCCAAACATACTATGCACATAGCTAACACTACTACTTACATCGCTTTGCACATAGCCAAAACAGTAACTCGTTTTTTCTACATTACACTCCTTCCTATATATACCTTTAAAAAAGGGCCTAGACATGGGTAAACCCATGGGTCGACAACCCATAACCCATTATATAAACCCTAAAACCCTTTGTTGGGTCCACAAGCTCGCAATGTGGGTGAGATCTCGTGATCTCTGCTTCGCCTAGGAACTGCATCTTTGACCAGCTTGTCAAATTCCTAAAAGTGGTCCAACACAACCAATGTTTCCTCAAAACTTGGTCAAGGGCCAACAGGCCCTCAACACTCAATTGTTACTCATCTTGAGTCACTCAGATCTGGGCAACACTGCTTCAAAGGCCTTGAGCTTAGCTCGAGCTGCCTCAACTTTCTATTTCACCAGAGGCTCCTACTGGATGAACTCCTGAATCACTTGTTTTGTAACAGGCCCTTCCAGGCACTGTTCCAATGTCGTGGCCATCTGATCCAACTACGAGCCTTGTCCTTCAATCTCCTCAAAAAGCATGAAGGATTTCTCCTACACCAGTTGGAGTCTCTGTGTAACCTCCATGACTCTACTCTGGATGGAAGTAACCTATTGTTGGACTGATCGTTGTTCCTGTGATATTTTCATTTTCTCAACTACAGTGATCATATTCATTTGTTCTTGAATTGTTAGTCCATGTTGCTTCGCCTCTTGTAGTTGTGCTTTCAGTGTCCTTGGCTCCGAATCTTCTGCAAGGTTCTCATAGGTCTGCGTACTTCAGTCGCTCAGTTGTTTACACTCTGACGCACTTTCCCTGATTCTTTCCACTGTGTTCTTGGAAGCTTCCTCCCTTTGGTTGCGCACTTCTTGCGGAGTGCTCGACATTGCTTGAAGTTGTAAATATGTTACTCTTGCTTGAAGTTGTTGAATGGCTTCGACAAACTTCCCTACTTGCATCTCGATTGACTATGGTTCCTCTTGTTCCAAGCCTGACACAGAGCAAAGTGCTTTAGTCACTGCTTCTTTAACCATAGTCTTCTCTGGGAGAAGCTGGTATTTTTATTTCTAGATCTTTTCTTTGTCCTCCTTGAACATCGCCCTAATTTCATTTTTCTCCTTCTGCACAACTCGAACTTGCTCTAAGACCTCCTCCTTCTCTTGCTTCAAGGATTCTGTAGAATGCTCCTTTTCTTCTTGGACTTGATGAAGTCGAGCCTCTGTTTCATCTTCTAACCTTCTTAATTGGGTGGGCTCATCCCCTAATTCTTTAATTTCTGACGATGAAGGCACAGTAGGAACTGCATGGCTTGAATATATGGCTTGTTGTATGCCCTTAAGATCCTTCTCTATTATTTCATACAGTGTTTCTTTCTTTGCTTCATGTCTCTGCAAGATATCTTCTTAAGCATCCTCCACAACTGTGATGATAATATCAACATCATCCACTGTGAGCACATTCTTCGACTGAGGCTTATTGGCTCGAGTCTTCTTTCTTACTGAGGGATTCTACAGAGAAACCTTCCTTTTCTTTGATGTTTCGACCTCAGTAGGGGGATCCTTTGGAAGTTTAACGTCTCCTTTGTATTTCATTTCTCCTTCTTCCTCTCCTTATTCTTGGTTTACTTCATCTCCTCCTCCTCCTGCAAGTGACTTAGGTCTACTTTCCTCAACAGTGCTATCCTCCTCATCAGTTTCTATGTTTTGCACTTCCTCCTTTTTATTTTTATTTTTCGTGCTAGTCTGTCCATCATGTTCGACCTAGGTGACCAAGGGACTTCCGATGATGTCAGTGTCGAAAATTTCTGCGTCTTCCACCAATACAAGGAACTTTGCTGGACTTTATTTGGTGATCTCCTCCATGCCTTCATCAACCAATTTGTAATAGGAATGTAGTTCCTCCTTACTTTCATCCCTGCGTGCAGTGATGTAGATAAATTGTCGATATGCATGGAACTTCGCTAGTGGTCTATACTGGTGCAGTGTGTTCGGGGTCATTCATGGAAATTCCTCATTGGAGTGCTTTAGCTATTGGTAATAAGCATGGAAGACAATGTTCGAATGCCACTGCTCTGACATGTCATTTGTATACCACAAGGTAGAGAACCTTGCGGCCAAAGGCTATGATGGCTCAAGTTCTGGAAATGTCTCTCCTTCTGGCATCTTCCAAGTGACAAAGGTGATTAGTACTAGTAACCAACTGAAGTGGAATTTGTAGCCTTGATCCTGCGCTTCGTGAGAGTCCTTTTCTATCTCGTTGATGAGGTAACTCGCCCAGTTCATTTTCATTCCTCCTACGCACTTCCTTGCGAGGTCTACTACGAATCCTGTGAATTGCGTGGGACGGTTCTTTCTAACGTGATTGCCAGCTATAAGCTGACAATCTAGGTACACTATGCCATCTTGGATGGAGGATACCTTGTAGCCTCGCTTTCCCTTTTTGACATTTCCATAGTCTTCCTTTATACGCTGTGCTAGGGAGCTATCTGAAGCCTTCCCTGGGTAGAACTGTTGAGGGTATGGTCCCTGCATGCTCAGTCCTGGCCTATTGAGACATAGATAGCCTTCATGATAGAATGAAAGGAGGAGTTTAACGCAAGTGTTAACCTACTAATGTTGGTCGAAGTGATGGATATTCATCACATTCAAGATTGTTTACTATCTGAGATCCTTTATCCATGGCTGGGATACTATGCACATATTCTTCCTAGTCATCTTCATCAAATACCTATGTGGTGCGAGCATCACGTAGTTCTTCCGGTCTTTGAGGTTGAATTCGATGTTATTCAGGGTTGGTATGTGTCCTAACTGTGGTCCAACTGCGCATATCCCCTTCGGGAGGTACACAGTGATCAACATATATTCAAAGTCGCATGGAATACTATCACGGCTGACTGTGCCAACCAAAGGTGGTATGTATTTAGGCAATACTAACGGGATCTGCTTCGTGTTAGCCAGATCATCACGGTTCTTTCTTCGCTTCTCAGTACAGGTTTAGCTAGAGCGATGTCTAGTCAAGGGGGAAGCTTTCAATCCTCCAGTCAACGATGCCTATATTCCTACAGACATAAATTTCTCAGCCACGAGCTCAAAAAAAATATCCTCCACATACTTATCTAACGCACTAGCTTCTCCCAACATTCACACTTGTAATCAAATAGATCAGGTAGTTAAACAAATAAGAAAGGTAATCAAATTGATGGCAAGGTATAGAAAGAACAGTCTGATACAATGGATTCTCTGTTATCTTAGATAATCATAGGCCTAAAAAAGTGTTCTTGGCATAGTGTCTGATGGGTTAAATAAGTGTGTGTTGTAATATATTCCTCCAACAGGTAGGAATGCCTCAATAAATACAAATCCATCCATTATGGTGCAGTCCCAATGGTCCAACGACAGTATTTCCGTCAATAATTGTGTTTCTAGACGTTTCGAAGCATTATTCGAACAGTTGGGGTGACTCCAATAGTCATATAGCTTCTCCATGGCGAAGTCTGTCTCCTGCGAAGTTTTCTCTGGAACTTCCTGTAGTTTTTCTGACTTGGATTTCTTCTTTCTGAGCTTCCTTGCTTTCTTTTATATGGTCCAAGTCTCTCGATTCCTCTTTCCATTCTTACTCTTATATTCTCTTAGTAAAGTGACTTCACGTTGTTGATGTTCTTTCAAAGGGTTTGAAGGTAATACCTCTTCTCTCATTAACTCCATGGTAGGTATTCTTTCTTCTTGCACAGGAAAGTTCTTCAAGTCTTCTTGCATTCTTTCAACTTCACCAAGGAGTTCTCTTGCCCTTGCTTCGACTTATCCTCTTGTTCTTCTATTAGTCGATCTATTGTTCGAGCTATGAGATCCCTTAGTTCTTGTTTTTTCTCTTCTATAGCTTCCTCCTCTACTTTCCTTCTAATTTGATCCTTCTCAATCCAAGTCCTTCCTAATAAAAGTGGAAAAGGAGTGCTTTTCTCAATAAACTTAATGACTTCAAATTCTTCTTCAGTCACATTTCCATGATAGGTATATTAGTAACTCTTCCACATAGGGTTATCATCTTTCCTTTAAACAAGCCTGTCCTTCCCAATGAAGGTATCATAGCAGGATTTCCCAAAATTTCCCAAGTGCTTTCTGGCATAATATTCACATGTGTTTCTTCATCAAATACACATTCTATGTCAAAGTCTTCTATTCTTGTAACTATGCACTATTTTTCTTCTAGGATCTCGGGTAAATTGATGTCTCTCTGATCATCCATTACTTCTTTTAACATAGTTTGAGCTTTCACCGATTCTTTCTCTTTGTGGTTTTCCAGCATATCCTTAGTCTCTTGACCTTCTTTATAGTCTTCTTGTCTCATGTTCATATTTTCAACTGTAGCAATCATTCTTGGGAAATCCTCAACCTCATGACCAATAGATATGCAACAAAGACAAATAAGACCTATACCAGGGCATTCCTTAGCAAGATGTCCTGATATTCTGCAATTATAACACAGTGTCAATCCTCTCTTTCTTTTAAATGATCCCCAACCTCTCTTATACTGCGCACTGGGATCACTGTGTTTCACCTGCAATCTGCAAAAAATCCTTCTAGGTTCCTGCATCCATTTATTAGTCCAAAAATTCTTTCTATGCATAGGAATAACATATTTTTCTCTATTTCTATCAAATTTATTCATATCAACTCTTTCTAATAACTGTGCCCTATTTTTCAGACTAGGATACAATCTATCAAACATACCTAGATTCATACTTTTGAAGAACAAATTTCCACTTATCTTACCTTTACCAGAGCACCAAGATTTAAGATCTTACCTCTTTCTTTTAGATCTGGTTTCTTTCTTAGTATAGAGCTTCACAATTCAAGTAGAATAATGTGCACTACAACAACATATCTACGCACAAGGATTTCTCTTTTCTTTAGTTCCTATAAATCATAGTTTCATGTCTCAACAATGGAACCATTTGTTCATGTAGGGGTAGACCCGATGTTCAACACTTCAACAAAGCATCAACAAAACCTTAACTACCGGCCCTTTCGACAACACCTGTGAAGCAGATGAAGTCTCACCTGAGTTAGAGGTAGGGGGTTTGCAAGAATTAGGTGTCTACAACCAAGTCGAGACATAGATCTGTGTTCATAACACTTCACAAATAACTTAGCCAACAATATGCATTAGTTCATGATTCATATTCACATCACAGATCAAACCCTAATTACAGAACAATGCAATAATAATCAATATCAAACCCTTAAAACCTCTTAGCACATAGCCTTGACTAAGATATAGCATCCATTCATCTTTAATCACTAAGAAACAACATTAGATCTATTCATCATACATTATAACAATAACACTAAGCAGATAAACACATAAACAACATCGCATAAAGCACATCAAGAAATAGGATATACATGGTTCACCCCAGTGTGGGGCTATGTCCACCAACTTCTTCTTCATCATTATTAGTCTTTGATCTTCTTACATTCACCCGCTCCTATGCACAAAGACATAGATCCTAACTCCACAGTGGAAAGGTGATCTACGCACAATGCACTAGATCCACCTTCCCAAAACTAGGTCAAGGAAAAGAGCCAACTTCCTAATAACACAAGGCCTTACTTTACACAACCAGATCGCACAAAACAACTTCCAATCTCTTGCACTAAGCCAAACATACTGTGCACATAGCTAACACTACTACTTACATCACTTTGCACATATCCAAAACAGTAACTTGTGCTTTCTACATTACATTCCTTCCTATATATACTTTTACAAAAGGGCCTAGACATGGGTAAACCCATGGGTCGACATCCCATAACTCGTTGCATAAACCCTAAAACCCTTTGTTGGGTCCACAAGACCGCAAAGTAGGTGAGATATCGTGATCTCTGCTTCTCTTGGGTGCTCCATCTTCGACCATCCTGTCGAAGTCCCAAAAGTGGTCCAACATGACCAATGTTTCCTCAAAACTTGGTCAAGGGCCAACAATGCACCATGGTTGAAATGTTTGAATTTAATAATCTTAATAAATAATTTGAACTATTTATTATAGAAGAGAACAAGTAGGGTAAGTGCCTCACATTATTATGAAAATTTCTCAACTTAAAGATTTTAATGCAAAATAGAAATTTCACCTATTAGCTAGAATTTTCATGAATCTTAACCCTGTCAATTTCCATTCTTAAGTTTACTAATAAATATAATACAAAACAACAGTGAAAGTGGAAAATATTCCAATCCTTAAAACCCTAAACTTATAGGAAATCCAAGAGAAAAGATACTTGTTACAACAAATTTTTCCTCACCCCATGAAACTTGCTTGGATGGCCTTTCCATTTCCATATGCAGACTTGAAGTCCCCTTTTTTAAATTCCAGATCTAAAAAAGAACATTTTTCCACATATGCACGCCCTATCAGTTAGACAACAAGTTTATATGAAAGTTTCTCCAGTACAACCTATGTACATCGGGTTTGGTTCTCAGAATTATAAATTATGTCAGGTTTTCCATGCCATGTGATAGTATCCATGATCCTTGACCTTCCATCTAATGGAAATGCTCTCACTCAGCCATTTAATTCCATTTGAAGGCTATAAATTGAGTCATATCCAAGCCTTGGAAAAAAGAGAGAATTTAACTTTGAGAGAAAATATATTCTGGAGAAATTTCACTTCATATTGAGTCTACATCCCTTTATCCTTGAAAATATTAACTTGTTGTTTAGCCCCCAATCTCTTCCTTCTTTGTGATGGAGAACCTCATTGTCTCCTTTATATGTAGAAAAATGTGTTTTTTTAGCTCTAGATGTTATAAAAGGGGACTTCAAGTCTACATAGGGAAATGGAAAGTCCATCTAATCAAGTTGCATGGGATGAGGAAAACATTTATGTAACAGATGCCCCCTAATGTGTGAGGTCAGAGGAGTATCTGCGATAGAAAAAATACATTATAATTATTAGAAGTGGAGTAATGGAGACTCAGTTGAAAGTGCTAGTTACTCATGAGAATATTACAATCTATAATGACTTTGTACACATGGTTGCCAATCTAAATTACACTACAGATCCATGTGGAAATATACCAAATAGTTTTCCATGGCCATGAATAGGCAATATAAAGTAGACACCTGCCATAGGTTGTCATAGTCATGAACAAGGCCTAGTGGAAACCAGTCTCAAAATCCATCTGAAGGTATCTATATACAATGCAGTAAAATCTGATCTCCAATGATCACTAAAGTCATATAGGTATTGGTCAAATGAAAGACAACAACAGATTAGGAAAGTTGTTATTGTAAGCTGGGGGTCTTCTACACTATCTGTTGAAGGTGTAAGTCTACATCATGTGAATAGAGGAGTTGAGATCAAACACAATGAGACTTCATTTGATTACCGGTCATTAAGGTATACCGTTAACAAACGTGAGACAACCTACCAATAATGAAAGTAAGTATCAAGGCATCAAGTACATTCTTACAAGTGTGAATAAGGGTGTTGAGGTCAAACACTTGAAGAATATATCGATCAAGAGACATTTATGTATTCCCAACTGTCAATGGCAAGATAGCTTGCCACTGATGACTGCAAGCCTCTAGGTACTCATGGAAAAATATTATCAACTTAACAAGAACTATGACCTCAAAACGAGAAATCTAGCCCAAAAAACTCATATTTTTGCATAAAAAACATGAAAATCAACCCCAAATCAAAAAGTGGTGCTACTGGTAGCACCATTTTTTCAAACGGGGTCAAAAGTACAACATTTTCAAGCAAGACCTTTAAAACTCATACAATAGCTTAGAAAAACCTTAAAATTAACACCTAAATAAAAAAAGTGGTGATAACTAAAGCAAAAAGTTTTTTTCTAAACGTTAAAATTATGGCTCATTTCAACCTAATTGAAACCGTGGTTTTGACAATAGATCCCTATGCAAAAAAAGAAACCCAAAATTGGATTCAAAATGGTCACTTAAAAATTTATTTACTAACATTTTTTTTCATTCTTAAATTTACATTGAAAAATAAATAAATAGAAAAGACAAAATCTTGGCAACTTTTTTTTTTTTAAATGAAACATAAAACACATTCAAAAAAAAT